>AIET01000300.1:0-267074 GCA_000292665.1 Helotiales sp. EF0021
CTACTAACTAACTAACTAACTACTACTACTACTACTACTACTCTACTCTCTCTCTCTCTCTCTCTCTCTCTCTCTCTCTCTCTCTCTCTCTCTCTCTCTCTCTTTTAAAAAGCTTGGGCATAAAATGTAATCTAACTGTATATGCTTCATATCGCACATCCCACATCCCACATCCCACATCTCACATCTCACATCTCACATAGCCGCTCTAGATACTGTATTCCACTTCATATGCAAAAAACTTCATCACGTCACACCTTCGAATCTCTTCCATGGCTTTAACCACACACCCATATCCCACACACCCATATCCCACCCCAGCCCACCCGACCAACCACAACCACAACCCCACCTCCCAAAACCCCCCCTACCTCAAACCCCCCCTACTCTCCTTACTAGTCTCAAAAACCACCCTCCTCCTCCCATAAACCCTCCTACTCCTCTCCTCCCCACCCCCCTCCAACCACCTCCCCAGATTCTTACACTGACTAACATCCAACCTCTCCAACTCCCTACACCCCTCCACCACCGCCTCGACACCCACGCCCGTGACCCTCACACAGCCTCTAACGGATAACTCTTTTAGTTCTAGGAGATGGAGTCCTATACCTCGCAAGGAGGAGTCCGAGACCGCGGAGCCGCAGAAGGAGAGTTTGAGGATACGGAGGGAGGGACAGCCGAGGGAGAGGACTTCTGTTGCTGTATCTGAGAGGGCGCAGCAGAATGACTGTTAAGGATTATCAGCGTACAGCTCTTACCAATATCAAATCTAAATCAAGACATTCAAGAGTAAGGATGGAATGAAAAGAAAGAAGAGAAAAGACTCACCAAATCCAACTCCCTCAACCCCCTCGCCGCCCCGGTCAAATACACAATAGCATTATCCGTCAAATACGTACAATCCGCCAATATCAACCTCTCCAGCCTCGCAAACTTATAAATACTCCAATGCTGGAATCCCCCATCCGTAATCGTCGTACATCTGGTGAGATCGATACTCTGTAACCGATTATGAGCATGGACAGCTAGATGAGCCATGGAGCGGTCTGTGACGTGTTTACAGTAGGATAACGTGAGACGTTTGAGTTTCGGACATCCGACTACCGTGCCTATAGGTGGAGTTTGGGGGTTAGGTTGCTGTTGTTGTGGTTGTGGTTGTGCAGGTTGAGAGGGAAGGATTTTGGGACGGAGAGGGTGAGGAGGGGTCTCGGTGACGACCCAGCCTACTATCCGAGCAAGGAGGTTGTCGCTTACTTTGCGGCAATTGGAGAGGTCGATCTCTTCGAGTTCTTTGGCGTTGTTCGCCATCTCTAGGACGGCGTTGGCGGTTATATCCCATACGCTTTTCATTTTCCAGACGTGTGCGTTTGTGCCGGATTGGAGGGAGAGGGCGGAGAATCCTTCGTCTGTGATGTGGAAACAGTTACTTATGTCGATTGTTTCCGCACGTTTGCCGACGAACGGACAGATGATGTCGATGAGTACTTTATTGGTGACGAAGCGGTTGTAGATTGAGAGGTCGAGATTCTTACATATCTTCGGGGACGTAGTAAGTAGTTTTGACCAGTGAAGAGATACAGAACGGAGGCGCATAAGTTGGTAGATGTCGAGATAGGAGAATATCAGGACGAGAATAGGGTCAGGAAGAACCCCTCTATTGTACTGACTCGGCCAACGTTGTGTCCGAGCACGTTTTGGCCGAATATGAGAATCAGGCGGGGTGATTGCTTGAGGGGATTTTGTCCGAGTTGGCGTCTGAGTTCTAGATCTTGTTTTTGGACCTGACCTTTGCTCCTCGGGAGGTGGCGTATCAGGGATTGGTGGGGCTAAAGAACCTCTCCTTGACCTCGCGCGGTCCCTCATATTATCCATATCAACACTCAAGAACGGATCAGGATCTAACGGCTCCAGGATCTCCCTGTCTTCTGCTCTACTCGGCTTGTGGGGACTTGCAGGTTTCGAAGGTGTGAATGTGACTTGTGGAAGCGAGGTTCGAATAGGGGTCGTGACACGATCTTCAATCTCCAAACCATCAACTGATGGAGTATCAGCATCAGACATATCCACATCATCATCCTGACGCTCCATCCGTGTCTTGGCGGTCTCTTCCACCTGTTTCTTGATATCCGAAGGACATCTCCTCCATAGTTCATCCAACACCTCTCCGCTAATCAGCAAGCACTCAACCGTTGTAATCGACCGTACAGTAGCCGTCCTCCTTGGAGCTAGAGCCAAACTTGCAACTTCTCCAAAGTACTGTCCCTGCTTCAACCTCGGCCGTATATACGAAGCATGCCCATGATTCGGATCTGTGAAGGTCTGCCCATTCGCAGTCTCATGTATAATCTCCACCTCACCCCTCACAATGAAGTAAATCTCACTACCAGGCGAACCCTGCAGAATAATGTCCGTAAACGGAGGGTACGTCTTCGGCTGTGCGCTCAATCCCAGAAAATGTAGAATCTCAGGAGGTAACGCTGAAAAGAGAGGCAACTCCTTCAACGTCCTCCTCACATTCACAAATCCACTCCCCAATGCGCTTCCCGCCGCCGGATCCTCGATTCCTTGTGGACTTGGCGATTTCCTCTTTTTCGTGTTGATCACTGTCCCTTTCTCAATCACACCTTGGTCTCCCTGCGACACAGCTCCCGGTACTGCTTCGCGCGCAAGCAACACCTTTCCGCTTCTACTCGGCAAGCTTGTGCTCGCCACCTTCGGCCCAAACCCACTCTCCTTCCTCTTCTTATTCAGAATCGTCAACCTCTCCTGCGCCTCCTCCATAATAGCCTTCTCCATCTCCGGGAAATTAGGCAATTCCTGTCTCAAATCCTCTTTCTTCAACACCACAAGCAGACATTTCGTTCTTGAGATAATAGTAGCTGTCCGGGGAACATCCATCAAGATCCCAATCTCCCCAAAGAAAGCTCCTGGTCTGAGCTCCGCATATGTAGCCTCCCCATCTCTACTCGTTACCGCGACTGCTCCTCTGACCAGCCAGTACATAGCTTTCGCCTCATCTCCTTCTGTCAAGATATGATCATGCGGGCTATGAACCTGCGGTCTCAGATGCTTGCCAATGGCTGCTAGGAAGCTATCCGGCGCAGAGAGGAATAGCGGGAACGAGCGTATCCGATCCACCAAATCCAATGGCATATCTGGGATGGTAGATGCGGTGAGAGGAGAAGGACGGACAGGCCGTGTAGGATTGGTTTCGATGTTGAAAGAGCGGATTAGGGAGAGGGAGTCTGGGATGGGAGCGCCATTGGTACGGAAGGGAGAGCTGGGCCCTCCACGGTTGCGTCGCATGGCGAATTTGAATTATTGTTGTTTCGAAATATGTTTTCCCCACCAGTTCTCCTCCTTCTCATGTGTATATGGTACGGCCTATCGGCCGGAGAGCCTCTGGGCCTGCCAGTAAGACCAGGTCTGCAGATGGGAATGTAGATGTTTGGTTGCAGATTCGATTCCTTGCGTGAGGTCGCAGACTCTTCGCAATAGAGTGATCGTCTCGTTCGGATTCGTAGAAGGGATTATGTACAGCTGGACTTTGCGAAGAACTATTCCGTCCTTTGTTCCTCACTCTCCAACGCGTCAAGGGGTCGTGCGCCGTGTCTGCCAATACCATTAGATTTCTGTATCAGCTGCGGGGTCTCTCTGCCGTACTCACAGTGAGCTCGAAAGGTTGTGCCAGCACCAGATGGCTCACATCCCTCTCTTCGTCTGCGGGCGCGGAGGGGTAATCTTGTGTCACTTGGTGGGTTGACTGGAACTGGCGACGAGATGCAAAACATCGAACACACAACTCAAAGCTGGCCAGCAGACAAGAACACCGACACCGACACCAAACCGACGGTGAGTGGGAATCTGAAGTGAGCACGGAGCGCTGGGGGGTCGTGGAGCTTGAAGACGATCCCAGCACGAGACGGACGGCCTTCTTCAGCCCTCACTCAGCAGTGTCAGCACCCAATTGCAGCCGGCGAGGCGAGGCGAGACGAGAGCTGTGGTGTGGTGTGGTGTGGTGTGCGGGAGGGACTGCGCTATGACGACGGTGTAAGGTTATCGCGAGTGAAGAGCTGCAGTCGGTTTATGCTTTTGCCAGACCGAAAATCAAGAATCATCGGAAAAGTTAAATACGCATCAGGCTGTCCGTATAAGTAATGAAGATATATATAATATATGGCCGCCACACACACATTTCAGCCGACGCAGCTCTGTGTGTGTGCGTGTGCCAGTCATCATCACTTTTTCCCTCCCCCCCCCCCCCCCCCCCTTCCCCTTCCACATCCATCGGGCTCAGCTTCTGCCATCAGCGTTCGTTCGTTCATGCCGCCGCACGACTCGCCAGGGGTCCAGGGCGGAGGACGGCTCGCCTGTGAGATTGACTCCTTCCATTTGGTTTCCAGAAGGCCACCTGGTCGGAGCCTGACCGGAGCCGTGATTGGTGGACGACGACGGGTGGACGGACGTTGAGATGCAACACGCCCAAGATTTCATGGGACCACAGCTTTTAGGACGTTTGAGCTGTGCATGGACGCTTCTTCCGCTTCTTCTGGAAGGATGCAACGGTAACGGTGGTGGGGGGTGTGATTGGTGCCGTTTGGAGATTGCGGCGAGATCCACGATTCAGGAGGCTGAACATTGAACGATGAATTGAACACAGAGTCTGCAGGAGGCTTGATTCTCGGCCGTACTTACTTTCGCCATCGAACATTGTATCGTTCTCGTTTGGTCCTCACGGTCGGATCTGGGAACCCCAAAGAACATCGAGATGTCCATCGATAAAGCTTCTATCTACCTTCCGGTTTCAGACCCCTTTATCTTCCCGCCATGGGAGGTGAGGCTTGGATGACAACATAGGCGCATCGGAGATTTCACCGCGTGGGGTAGCTTCCGTCTGTAGACCAGGCACTTTTCTCTTTGCAGGCTTCTAGAATATTTTCCAAGATCTCGTGAAGATGACTGTCGCTTCCGAGTAATCTGGGCGAGCAATTCCTTTCGAATGGCCGGTCTGTACATGCTGTCTTACACTACTTTTTCTTCCTAAGAACTGTTCGTACTGCTTCCAGACTGACTTCATTTTCCTCGTCCATCCGACAATACATGAAAAGGGTCAGCGAGTCCTCCATTCGTTCAATTTGCCAATGTTCTTGAGCACCCACGTCACCAGAGCAGGCGGATCCTTCCTTCGAACTATGCTCCATCTGCTTGCTCGGTAAAATCGGCTTCCATTTGCTCTTGTAGTTCATCTGGTGTCAAGTAGCTGGAATACATGACCTTCATCAAGCCATTTTACGTTGGCACCGTCTTGGATCAGAGCATCTACTGCAGTGATGAGCTCATCCTGGGTAAGGACAGCGGTAGGTACACCCTCTACATGATTCCACCTGGTTTGACCTCGAGCGTAATCATGCTGTATGGCGTAATGCAGTTTCGAAGCATCACTAGGCCACTCGAATGAAGATTGTCCACCGTATGCTCTGGGACACTCGCTGAAAAGTGTATGTGGTACATGGGTCAACATCCCAAGGTGCCACATCTCTTTGAACCTCCTTGGAATTCCTCCTATCTTGCAAGATCCGAAAAGAATCTGACAAAAGGTCGGGAATCTCGGCTGCCAATGAAGCCAATTTTTCCGA
This sequence comes from Helotiales sp. EF0021, assembly GCA_000292665.1. Classification (NCBI taxonomy): domain Eukaryota; kingdom Fungi; phylum Ascomycota; class Leotiomycetes; order Helotiales; species Helotiales sp. EF0021. The sequence goes on from AIET01000300.1 coordinate 5,637, forward strand.
CTCATAGGTGGTTTGGCAGACATCCTCGGAACATGCTAACAAGAAACAGAAGTATGTGCATACGAATTGCCGCAGACCGGTGCATTTCAAAATCGTGGAGGTATGCTGATATGCATAGAGGCAGAATTCCCGAAACACTTCCCACCGAAGTACAGGCTTGGATTCATTGCTTTGCCAGATGAAACCAACCAAGCTATCGACAGCTGAATTGTGTAGGATAGCTATATTGTATTTCTCTGCCAAGCAGCAGAGCTTTAATCTGTTGAAGAACTCTAATGCTCGTTCGGCATCTATGTCAACCTCGTCGTATTGGATGTCTATCTCGGGGAGCCTGTTCTCATGTTCGTACGCCCATTCGATTAGGGACTCCCAAGCATTGATGTCATCTTCCGGGAAGTGCGCCGAATTCTCGACAGCTTCTTTGAATTGCCCATCGAACATCTTTTTGAAGAAGTCTGCTGCATCCAAGACAATCCTCTTGTGGGTTTGAAGACATTTGGCTTCGGGTCCGATGTGAATGTTCAGTATAGGCGACTTGATCTTGCTAAGTAAATACACGCCATTAGCGATACTCTGATACGATCAGTGTAGATCAAATAACTGTACATGGAACGGTCTTTTGGCGCGAAGGACTAGTAGTTGAAAAGTACGGAAATTGACTTACTCCATATACCGGACATCCTCTGGTGCAGGCTTAGGCCATGGGATTTCTATGTCGGCCTTTGCCTTCTTAGCTTCTGGTTCATCCTCAGGGGTAGTATCCGTCGGGGCGTGTGGTCGAACAAGAGACATCTTATTGTAGACCAAGCTGTTAGAATTGGCAATCACCCGACGAGAAGCTCTTTGGCGCAGATGGCCTCTGATGTCTTCCCCAGGGTTGAAAGGTTGCCAGGATAATCGAGCGGAACTCGTGATGGTTATTGGTCTCGAGCGGTGCGCTTTGATGATTTAACACTCTTGTTTGCGAAAGGCTTGGAATTAGGTGCCGAAGGTGGGAGGAGAGCAGGGAGGGCTGCAAAATTGATTGTGTTTAGATCAAAGTTGACCGGTTTTGTGGTCGAGCAAGATGGTGGTTCAGCTTCATACCTTAGACTAAGGTTACAGGGATAGGCAGAAGGTCACATATTGCACGTGACCCAGCCTAGATCACCTCCCTTCCGACGTTTTGCTGCTTGACCTCTTTTTTGCATCGGTATTGAAGGGCCATACACTACCGTCGTCCATTTTCTTGTCCATGATGCCAGTTTCGGTTGAGACGCAGTCGCATCCCTGATCATATGGAGAGGAGACACTTCGCTTAATTCCCGTGCATCGTCTCCAACAACAACAAACACAACAACAAAAGACTTCCAACTACAAACTTTCTTCTTTCCTCTCACCCATCGAGAGAACCATACACTGACCAAAGGCACCTGATTGTCTCGGCGTCTCTCAAACAACGCACACCCTCCAGACATGGATCCTTCGTACAATTATTACAAAGACTTGGGAGTCGAGCCGCATGTCAATCAAGATGCCATTGAGCGTGGGTACAGTCACAAGCGTACGTTCGGTGTTGACAATATCCATATTTCTTCCAGAAATTTATTTCCCAATTCTACTTTCCATTTCATCCAGGACGCATTAGCTTACCATGAATCATCAACAGTCAACCTCTTCTCGGCTGGCCCACCCCGTGGAATGAGCCGGCGGCATGTACAACGGGATCCAAAGCTGAAACAACTGAATCTCCAGAAGGCAAAGAAAGCGTATTGGGTGTTGGGGGGTGAGGATAGGAGGAAGACGTATGATGATATGCGAAAGTTCAACTCTATCAAGCCATTTGTTGAACAAAGCAAGAATAACCAAGCGGCCACCTTCGACACCTTTATTGACCCTTCACAAGACTACTACAGCGACCTTGGAGTGGAGCCTCTTGTTTTCATCGACTCCATCCACCGCGCCTACCAGCATGAGTGTACGTGAACATCCTTTCAGCATTTGTTCCACCGATTCCTTCAACTCCTTCATTTGCCAGATGATGTAGCTAAAAAGATGCAGGCGATCTCTTCGACTCTTACGCTGGCCTAGCAAACAATGAGGACCGAATTGCCAAGATCAAGAAGGCATATTGGGTCCTCTCAAATGGCGGTCGAAGAGTACACTATGACAAGATGAGGAGATCACAACATGACGGCCATGAGCTCGGCCGAATCAACAGACCCGCCTCAACATCTACAAATCGTAACATCACCAACAAAGAAACCATCTCTTACGCAACGACTGACCCGGCCATCGACTACTATAAACTAATGGGCGTCGACCCTCATGTTTCCTTCAATTCCATCCAGCGCGCTTACAAATACAAATGTATGTAATCCGCCACACTATTATTCCACCCCCAAATTATCCATAACTATTCCTAACAATACACACAGTGAAGGTGTTTACAAATCCTAGGTCAGCTTATGAGAAGCGACGCTCTGATACACTAGAAGCAGCGTACCGGGTCTTGAATGACAAGGACCGCAGAAAGCAGTATGACGATATGCGCAACTCGAGCAGCGATGCCATGGCAGCACGCCGCGTCTCTGGTGCACCATCTAAGGTGTCAGGGTTCGGTGTTGCTTCCACTGCTGTCCCAAGCTATCCTCCAGTTTCAGCATCTGCCATTGTTCCCACACGCGTTAGCTCTCAGGTGTCAATCACAGAGCCAAATTCGAGCCCAAGACACACCAAGGACTCTGAGAAACACGTTCTATCATGGCGCGAGATTGTAGAGATAGAGATGGGCATGTCAACGACAGGTAAACGAAAGCGTGAGACCGAGGATGAGGATGGAGACGAGTCTGACCGAAAACACAAACGCAAACTTGAGCATGAACAACTGCCTCTGGGGGATAGAAACGTTGGTGCCAGCGATAAAGATAGTACAGATGATTTGTACTGGGGACAGGGAGGAACTGAAGTAAGCGTCCCTCCTCAAGGTATGCTTTTCGGAGATGCTGCACCTTAAGAGAAAAGGAAGTTCTGGGGCGGAGAAAGAGAGGAAGATCTTTTCTTACTTTTGTATGCTTTGAGTGGATTTGGGAAAAAGCGTTGTTTAGATTCGTCGTGCAGTGCGTTGGGTACAAGTTGAAAGAACATGAATGATTCACAATGAAACTTGCAACATCACACAAAGCGATGTAATCGAAAAGACTTGCACTGATGTTTGATTCATTTTTGACTTTTGTTCACTCTGATTCTGTAAGAACCAGAGTCCATCTCGGTTCGGTGCAGTTTGAAAAGGGGCAAACCTCGCTTAGCTCACCTACCAGTGTGACAACATCACTTCCTCTGGATATTCGACATGTAGTTCCAATCTAGATATTATAAAGAACTCTACATAATTAAGCAAGAACACTTCATTTCTGGATATAATTGAACATCCTATACAGAAGGAAGTTTCGGTGGACCTCATGATGTAAACAGGTCTTCAAATTCTCAAAAAGAGCACACAGCTTAGCTTAGTGGCTCTCTCGAAAATAACCTAAAAGTCCCAGCTGCTCTAATTTTCGCTCAATTCTAACTAACCAATTATTTCAAACACAACCTCGAGCGATCAAATATAATCAAGTCTTCATATCATGTAAACCTCCCCTGAAAAATAAACTACCTATCATAACCAACACCAATCCACATCCTTATACCTTTCCACATCTTCATATCCCATCACGGGCTTCTACATCCTTATTTAAATCATCCTTTTTAATTTCTAGATTTCAAAACCGAGCTTATACTTCCTCTCTTTCTAGAAAAGAAAAAACAAATCTCATCAAAATAAAATAACTTCGGGCAGTAAGAACAAAGGTGAAGAAATGTAAATGATAAGCAAGAGGGTTGGTAAACATGTTACTACTACTGATGTATATACTTGTGAGAACAGCGTTATGTCTGTTCATTTGCAACGACATCATCACTACCTAAGAACAAACAGACAGTTAGGCCAACAATTGTCATTGTCTTTATCATTGTCATTATCTATTTACCTCACTTAACAAAAACAAACGCCAACGGCAACCCTCGATATCTAAACCTATTAAATGCTCCCCAAAATCTTCCAACCCCCTTCTCATAATCAAGGAAAAGAAAAGAAAAAGAATAGAAAAAGAAAGACACCAGATATATAGAAAAGGAGAGAGAGGGGGGGGGGGGGACAAAAGATTTATCCCGCGCATAAATCCCCAAGTGCGAAACCTTGTCTGGTCTCGAAACTTGTCCAACACGTCCGGGATTTTAGGAGCGTCACGAGTTGGTCCGTGTTACCAATCCAGTCTGTTAGATAGCCGAGTCGAGCGAACGGCTCGGCTGGACTGATTGATGGTGGATGATGTGCTTGTTTGTATTCTATATGGGGTGGAGGTAAGGTGGGTCGGAAGACAGGAGTTCTACGGTTTGAGTAGTGGAGAGGCGCTAGTGGGGATGTTTTTATTTATTCACTTCAAAAGGGTCTGGTTTTGGGTTTGAGGGGTATGTTTGGATAGGATAGGGTTTGGATGAGGTGAGTAATTTGAAGATTTCATTGATGAGCATGAGCTATTTAAAGTCGCGACGAGAACCCTCCACGATGATAAGGATAGTCGAGGTGTAAACGCTGGTACTTTCAAGATTTTGACCTCTGCAATTGTGAAAATCGAGGACTGTGAATCCTTGACCAGCTTCTACCGAACATTCGGACCCAATCGCTTGCGACTATCTCATTACTCATTCTGCCCAAGTGTCAAGACGACAACGTTGCATGCACTTTTACATGGCATTGAGCAGACTCTGCAGCCGACTGTGTCCGGACAGCATACAAATGAAAACAGATGATGAACCTCATTGCGAGCTGTGACAAAAGTCCTCCGAAAGAAGCATCTAAATCAAGTGCAAAAAAGTTATGGATTTGGTTACCTCGGCTAAATTAACGATGCGCATAAAGGTGTTCGTTTGCTTCCCTCAGCTGAGCTCACGTAGCTTCAAAGTTTGAGGAATATATCGTCATCATTCATTGCAAGACAATCGACATCATGCTTGCCAGTATGGTAGTGTACTTGGGTATCTCTCCTGGTAAAATCGCATACACGCCATTTGTCCATCCTCGCCATTCCAAGCGCCTTGCTGATATCGAAGACATGAAAAGTAAAGTAGACCATGGAGTAACAAAACGCCGATTGAGTATGTCAAAGCAAATCGCAAGGAGTACATGTAAAGTAAAAGCCGACTAATGTAATGAACGAACACAATCAATCATCCGTGAGGTCAACCACAACACTGCCATCAGAGGTCCGGGACGTCTTGTAGGCTCGGTTGCTGAGGATTTCTGGATCGCTGCGCCGCTTCTGCCCTCGTGGTCTGTCGTCACCATCTTCTGCTTTAATTTCTTCGATTTCTCGCTGATAGTCATTAGCTCAATAATCAAACCTCGCCTGGGTTCATTTAGCTCACCTTCAAAATGGCCAACCGAGCTTCTCTATTAGCTGGGACATCTCTATTTCTACCACTCGAAGGCAAAAGTGCCGGAGATGGCGAGCGTGGGATTATTAGCTCTGCTTGCAGGTCCGCTATAGCATATTAGCCAGCCACTTGTGTAATTTACTGGCAACAAGGAATATTCTAAGCTCCCTACCTTTGCTTCGATATTTGAACACGAAGATCCCGAGGGGATAATTGGGCCCGTCGACATCAACGGTCTCCTTGATGTTGCGTATCACAATTTGTTCTTGTCCGTATGCCACACCATGCGAGATCGCCTTTCCCTTCAATGCTTTCTCTGCAACCTCTGCAAGCGGATTGTGCGGGGTAGTTCGATAGTTCGCTGGTGGCGGTAGGGTGGGGTCTCGTTGAAGGGTTCGAAAGACAGAAACAACAATCTCTCCAATTCCGGCAATCGCTCTTACATCTTCCTTCACTCGCCTAGAGTCGGCATCGTCCACTATAAGAGAGTCAGTGACATGCAACCTTGTGTATTGTGTATTTCATGAGCTGACCTTTCTTCAACTCGCTGAACTTGAGGGGTCGGCTTGAAATCTGACTTGGGCTGACTCGATCGAGTCTTGCACATATCAGCTCCATATAGTATCCGGAAGCACGCTGAAAATAGTCTGCCGTGCACGAGGCTTGTGCGATTCCATGGCCATCAACGCTCGCCTTGAAGGTAACACTCTGGCTGGAGATTCTGAACGGGTGCTTCAAGACAATGCGAATCCGAAACTCTGCGCCGGCTTGGCTTTCGACGTACTTCGTAGAGCGTTGCGTACTAGGAAGATGTCCGAACTTTCGATACGTCCAACCATCATCATCTTCGTACTCTGGCAAGTCCTCTGGTACATTGCCATTTATCGATTGCACGCATACCTCGAGACCCGGAACATCTGGAAGAATAGCCATCGTGGCAGAGCGTGTATTTATGCCGCTTTGGATGTGATACTACCGAAACATACGAACGTCTGTTGTTTGAGGTGAAGCAGCTGTGATGCCTCCATGATGTGGAGTTGATATGTCCAGCCTTGTTGAGGTGAACTGTTGATTCGTGGTTCACAGAACACGCTAGGAAGCCCTACACTAACCTTTTCTGGTAAGCTCCAACATTTCTCCAAAAGTTGATGCCTTCAACCCTGTTGAGATATATCTTCATTTCGACGACACTGACCCTCAATTGACATTACGATGGACCCTGGAAGAAGAGCAATGATATCAGGGCGCGGATCGCCTGCAAGAGATATTACTGCCCCGCGACGCGATCAGAACAGCCGCATCTCGAAACCCGTCAGACCAACAGGCTCAGGCAGCAGAACACCGGATTTTAGACCTCCTCGAAACAACGATGCCTTCGAGGACGAGCAAACAAGGAAATGGGTGTCGGAGGAGGACAGCTTCGTGCTGAAGCAGGCGAAGAAAAAGGCTGATATCCGTGTACGAGAAGGAAGAGCAAAGCCAATAGACTGGCTCGCGGTTATTCTACGAGTGATCGATCCGGACAGAGACTTGCTAGACGATGATGAAGAGGAAGTGCAGCATGAGGTTGTTGATCCGGAGGGCGTGTTCGAAGGTCTAAATGATGCGCAATTGGGCGAGCTGGAGAACGACATCAATTCTTACCTGGCATTGGAAAAGAATCAAAAGAATGTGGAATACTGGAAAACAATGCAAATTATCTGCAATGATCGTCGGCAAAAGTTGAAGCCTCTGGGTCCTGAAGGTCGTGCTGTCAGCTCCGTTGCGGCAGATATCGACAAGCTGCTGAGCCCAAAGTCGTACGAACAGCTGGAAGGCCTAGAGAAATCAATCAGAGCAAAGTTGCGATCAAACGAGAACATCGATTTCGATTACTGGGAACAATTATTGCGAAGCCTTCTCATCTGGAAAGCGAAGGCAAAGCTCAAGAAGGTTTATCAATCGGTCCTCGATAGTCGATTAGAAGCATTGCGAAAGGAGCAGCAAGCAGATGCACAGGGAGTGCGAGAGAAAATGCGGGGACTGCTTACCGGTCCCACGGAGGCAGGTGCAGAACAATCGATGAATGTCTCACAAATTGTCCCACCCCAACCCGAGTTTCTATATTCCCGAAAATACGACCCAGAGCCAATGCTGAAACTGCATGCTGAAGACAAATCGAGCGAGGTGGTCGATGAGTCGACGTTCCTGATGAGAACTGTCGCAGAACGCCGGAAAGTTCTGAAGCTTGGCTATGTTCCCCTGAAGCAACAGGGTACGGAGAAGGCTTCAAGCTCAATCGGTAAAGTCGTCAGTGTTGCCACACCTGCAGGTGCTCCGCCAGGCACCCAACGATTTTCGACTGCTCCGAATGAAGACTTCTCACAAGCCACCAAAGCACTGTACGAGAGAGAAGTTGCTCGGGGTGTCGATGAGGACGAAGAGATCTTCACTGGAGAAGAAGCAGTCACAGAATCACAACCACAATGGGCAGACAAGCATAGGCCACGGAAGCCAAGATACTTTAACCGAGTGCAGATGGGCTATGAATGGAACAAGTACAACCAAACCCATTATGACCATGACAATCCACCACCAAAAGTTGTACAGGGCTACAAGTTCAACATTTTCTACCCAGATCTCATTGACAAGAGCAAAGCACCAACTTTCAAGATCATCAGGGAACATGGCCGGAGAAGAGGAGAGTCCTTTGCACCAGCTGGGGAGGAGGATACTTGCCTAATTCGTTTTGTTGCAGGGCCACCATATGAAGATATTGCTTTTAGGATCATAGACAAAGAGTGGGACTACAGCGCCAAGCGGGACCGTGGCTTCAAGAGTAGTTTCGACAAGGTAAGCACTTTCATCTGCTGCGAAGTAATCTTGAGGCGTACGTTACAAACCCTTGATCAGAAAACTAACTTCTCCCACACAGGGAATTCTTCAACTCCACTTCCAGTACAAGAAGGCAAGTAACAATCAATTGTGTAAAGCACTTCTTATTTGCTGACTTGTCGATTAGATATACTACAGAAAGTGATTGTTTGAGCTTTGTGTGCGTGGGGGTCCTCGAAACAACATCCAGGAAAGTAGAACTCCATAGCAGCCAAGAATGACAGTTTCTCACTGAAGCACTATCCCAGATCAGGGCCTCGCATGTGTCATGTGGTGCAGAAGTAGCACCTGGGCATTGTACCACACCGTTGAGCATTGTGTCGCTGACGGATCCCGCCTTTTGTGAATGCCGGCAGCCAATTTATGCTGCAGCTCTGGCGGGCAGATCTAAGCCACAGAAACCAGAGCGTTGCCGGGCCATTGTTCCTGGGCGTGGTGCCTTTAAAAAGGATAGAATGGCTTGGGCACTGGCACTGGCACTGCAGGCGTGCCGATAGACTCTCCGGGGTGTGTCCCCCCAGTGGGAACCTGCTGCATCTTCTTCCAAATCTCTTGGTTGGATCGGTATTGTCCCCTTCACTCCCTTACACCGCATCCTCTCATTCAGAAGGTGGTCCGAACCTTCTCGGCCCTCTGCACGGGTAACTGAATCTTCAAATTAGTTCTAGCGCTCTTCTAGAAACGGGTTCTCTCCCAGTAAACAATTGCCATTGTTTCTGATTCCACAAACGCTAGCCCGAGCGAGGCTGTTGAGGTGTTACTTTGTCAAGCCTCGCCGCTTCCCCTTCCATTCTGACTACACAAGGGCTGCAGGCTGCCGTTAGCGCCAGACCAGATCCCGCCATGCATGGGCACATTGGATGCCTTGTTCTTAAGGACCTTTCTGGATGACAGGTAGCAAGTGACATTGATTGTCCTTCAAAGCCTCTGTTGACCGGGGTCGTATTCTCCTAAAGCCCTCCTTATGTTACCTTCCGTGCAAACAAGGCTTTGCATCACGCATCGTCCATGCCCATGCGCTGGCACGCCATCCTGCATGTTCTGTCATTGTGGCCCTGTACGGCTAGTGACTAGCATCAGCATACTCCTGATGAATAACTACAACAGTCACTCCTTTGCTATTCCCAATTCTTCGAATTCTCCGACTCGATATCCGCTCCCATCAGTCGCACAATACAGAGCAATCTGATCCCACGTTGAAAGGAATATCTCACTTGAGCAACATCGCCAACGGCAGGGTCTGTTTCCCTACCTGCTGCGGTGCTTCTCAATATGAATTCAGGGCAATACCATCGTCCTCAGATGCACGGCTTGCCCATCAGTTTCTCTTACCCCGATGGATCCGAACCCTCAACACAATCAACTGAATCCCATCGGCTACATTCTTGTGATGGTCTTCCTCGACCACAACCACAACCATCTCACCATTTCATGACCTCATCCCCTGTCTCCTCAAACTTGCTCTCGACGAGCTACGATCTCGTGGACCCGATGCCTATCTCTATGTCCCAGTCGGCACCCCTCTGGACCAATCCTACCCAGCATACTACCTCCTTCGAAGATACGAATAACAGCCAATATTACGATTATTCGTCCCCTCTCTCTAACAATGATCATAATGGTGCCTGGCTGCGAGACATGGACGCAGGAGTACCTCGTTGGATGCCCGAAAACAACCGCCTCTACAACGAGCCTTCCAACATGGCGATGGACAGCTATGAACCCTCTATGTACATGATCGATCCCATTCGATCCACTTTCCAGAGCCCCAATGCCAGTCATAACAGCAACGACGGCCTCTATCCTTTACTTGAAGAGCCTCGTGACTTTGCTCGATTGAGCATTAGCCATAGTCCCGGTCCAGGACCTAAGATGGAGGACGAGGGTTTCGGACCTGCTTCTCCCCTATACGACCAGTCTCCGCCATTCATGGGCACCAATGAAGGCTCTGATGGTGGAGGCGGAAACAGTTCTCGCGAGATGACAGCTGTGGAGATGGATGAACATGGTGCTGATGAACCTTACGCCAAGTTGATTTATCGAGCTCTGATGAGTGCACCAAATCATTCGATGGTGTTGCAGGAGATCTATCAGTGGTTCAGGGACAACACGCAGAAGGGCTCAATTGCGGGAAAAGGATGGATGAATAGCATTCGTCACAATCTATCTATGAACGCTGTAGGTCTTTCATCCTTCTAACCTCCTTCATACTACAAACAAAACCGATATCAAACCAGTCTCAGTACCTTTCGCTAATAATGATTCAATTCCCAGGCTTTCAAGAAAACAGAACGCAAAATCCCTGGCGATGACTCCAAAAAATCCACAGAATGGGTTCTCGAACCCTTCGCCATAAAAGACGGCGTTCAGTCCACCACCCGCTACAGAAAAGGCACATCCACAAAAAAGCAAATTCCCCACGGTCCTTCCTCCACCGTCCACCAGCCTGTCACCATGCGCCAAAACGCTGGACGAAAAGGTGGAATGAGTTCGAGCAAGCTTAAGTTACAGCGCCAACAACGAATGAGAGAAGATCGAGAGCGAGAGTCAGAACAGCGATATGTCCAACGAGCAGGTCTCGGTGGTAGCAACGGAAATACCATGGCAAGATCAGTATCCAGCGGCATCGATGCAGCACGAAGAGAAGAATTCGAACGTGCATCCCAAGCTCAAATTTCACAACACCGTCGCCAAAGATCACCATTGACGCCACCCGCGGGCGAGATGTCCTCACCATATTTCTTCCCGAAAGTGGAGCAGCAGGAGTTGGATGCTCCGTTTGAGGATATCTATGGATTGGAGGACGTACAGGGTGTGTACCTCGATGATAACGGGCCGCTTTTTAGCGGTGCGCATGCTACACATGGAGGACATGAGAATGGTGGTTTCCATGCGACGGGCAGTGGGAGTGGGGGTATGTCCAATTCTCGTTACTGACAACTGAGTCAGGCTGGCCATGTGATTAGCGAGGGGACTTTTCGGTGGGAGGTTGGTGTCTGGTGAAGCTTGATTTGGAATCTGGATGCGACGAGGTGTGTACAGTGACGGTTATCTGCGACGAGGTCGATGCGTGTTCTTTTCTATCACAATTTGTATCCTTATCTTCAAGGCTGCTGGTGGATCTATTTTCGTTTCCGCGCGCATAACGATGTCAGCTTAACCTTTTTGCAGTCTGCGTCGAGATCCTGATGTGGTGTTCTAGGATGTGATGATCTCTTCAGCAGCGGGATGGCCCGGCGGTGATGGGTCCAGGATGTAATATCAGCGTATGGTTCCAGACGTGGAGGGCACGTCGTGGCAGGTGTGAGTGTTGACAATCTTACCATAGTATTCAATCATATTTGTGAGGAAGAAGTGGACGTCAGGAGCGTGGGACTCGATGACATGCCTTGATGTTGAAGAAAGGAACCTCCCATGGTGCTGTGCAGATTCTGAGTGCGTTGCATATGCCGTCGACAAGCATCATTGCTTCCAGATCGACCCATGGGCAAGCCAATCTCCTGGGAAAGATCAGACAGATGGCCTTGCTGCAGCACAAGATCCTCACGAAACGCCTCGGATGCGTTCCTGGCGGTCTGAGGATGCTTACTTCCCATCATCAGTAAAAAGGAGGCGGTGGAACAAGCAATGTCACACAAAATAGCTGCAGCGGGGCTGCGGGAGGTCTGCCGGCAACATTCACCTGCACAACGATCATGACATACTTGGTCATTGGTCATGAGCTGGTCAGAGGTTTCCGGATGTTTCTTCCATAGTCTTCAGCACGCCTCGGTTTGAGACTGCACCTTCTCCTCCTGCTCCCACGCACGCGAGCACGTCACAACCAGTCAAAGGCTGAATGGCGCACCTTAATATAATCCCCTGCCTAATTCGGAGGATTCGATCCTGGCCCCCTATGCAGAGATCTGGCACACGCTTGCAAGACGGCCTGTTGATATGACTGCTGAGCTCAGAGGTCATCAGTCTGGATCTTCACAAGTGTTCGATTGTGAACATGACTTGACTCCATTATGCTGTCCAGTTTCCCACAAGACTCCGCACTTTATGGTCACATTCCACAGAACAAGGACATGCGAGTGATCGGAGCTTGATGTATCCTGCAACTCCTTATGCACCAGGTTAACCGACCCAAGAACTCGGCGAGATACCGGCTTCTTGAAATGGTGCCGAATATATTGCTTGCGCTTGATGATACGGGTGATATAGCGTATTATAGTCTGGGTAATAGCTGACTTCACTCAGAATACGAGATCTCAACTTCTCGCAAACAAGCGACTCCTAAATCATGTTTGGCTCATTCAGTGCTGAATGTCTCGACAATCATGCCCGAGTATGCCGGATTACCCGATCATATCCGCTTCAGCACTTCCCAACTATACCACGATGATGCAAAAGTTTGCCTTGAATTCTATCATAAGAATTGAGAGGACTTCGGTTCAGGGGTGGTACGGTTATCTTCCACTGCAGTAGAGCGACCCTTGCTTTGACTGACTATCAAGCTATTTCACTGCACATGGCTGGCCAGTCCCGCACCGCGACAGACTGAGTCTGCGCCATGAGATAAGATCGATCTGGGATCTCAAACCACGTACCCGGTTTCGAAACGGCATGCCTGGGAACAAAAGCAAGCTTAGCTGTGAGCATGGTTCCATGTGGCAGCAGAGACTGGGGTAAAATTAGCAGTACCCTTGTCATCGCATAGTGCCGAAGAAGGCAGCAAGCAGAACGATCGAAATTCGATTTCTTGCATTGGACATCGCAGCCACTGCGGATGCAGGTTATGGTCCTTCTTAGTCGACCGCGCTTGAAGAGGAAGATAGTGCGCTTGAGGCGTCTCTTGTGGTCATCTCTTCTTTCTTCAAGAGTGTCTTCCCCTCGAGTTGTCAGATATCGAAAAGCGACCCCCAACACATCACACGGTGATGTAATGGTTTCGCGCTTAGGTTGTTCAGAGGTCTAGAGCTGGTATATTGAGGGTGTCTAGATTCCTGCGGTCTCTTCTGAAAGAGGAAAATGCAAAGTGCTTGGTGGCATGGTCCTTATCGACTGTTTATTGATGTTACTGCAAAAGTTACAGCAGAACTAATGGTCATTGAAAAAATATATTGCATGAGGGCGTGCAACCCAAAACAATAAGTGTTCAAGGTTCGCGTGCAAATAGGGGCAACACGTGACTGGTCTGTTCGTAGCTCGTGAGGTCGGAAATCCCCCTTCATTAATGACTTGTTGTTCTTTAAATTTCTCTGCAACGAAATTGACATACATATAAAGCAAGACACAAAAAGATCTTTAGTCACGAGATCGTAGAGTTTTCATTCGAAGCTCGCAGGTGTGGAAAGCATCCCCATGTTCAGCCACCTACCTGGAGGCTCGGTGAACTCGGCCGGACAGGGTCTTCGAATTCCACCAACCGAAGCTTTGTCCGTATATGATCTGCATGGATTCTCAGTCGCGTACCTGATATTATCCGTTTCAGCAAATCATGACAGAGAATAGAAATTTGGAAATGGGGCTCCAGCGCGGGGCTGGGAAAGTTCATCAACATCCACTCTCGGGCCAGGTTCCGTGCTCAGGAGAAGCTTGAAGATCCCCGCAGTTGTCTTTGAACTTGGTTGGCTCTTCTGCCACGTTCCTGGGGTAGGAGGCTGTCCGGAAAAATATCCAGGTCTCCATCTTAGATTTTGCATTTCTGCGCCAGCCCGGAGCACACCTGAGAGTGATAATTAAAGTCGCCATGACCTCCACTGGAAAGGACAGGACCCGTCAACCATTGCAACTGCATCAATTGACGTTCTCTCGCAATTGACAAGATGCGCTTCCAGCTCACGAGTATCCTCGCTCTGGCAACATTGACAATTGCGTCGCCAACATGGTCAGCTTTTGAAGATTGGGAGCAGGGTATTGCTGGAAAACAGGCTCCAGATCATACCTCTCCAAGACCAAAGATTTCTTGCCATCCAAAGTCGCCATCCAAGCCCCTGCCATCTCCTCCAACTCGAACAAAGGTCTGCTACGTGCAGAGTCATAACGACAGTATCACCGATGACTCCACCTACATCTTGAGTGCGCTTCATTCTTGCAACAATGGTGGACATGTAGTTTTCAAGGAGGGAATCAAATACACGATTGGAACTGCTTTGGATCTGACATTTTTGAACCACATCGACATTGGTGAGTACCCCACCCGCATTTACCCAAACGCCAGACTTATCAGAGGATAGATATCCAGTCTTACATTCAGTTCACGAACGATACAACATACTGGCAAGCAAACTCATTCAGGTTCATTTTCCAGAATGTTACATCGTTCTTCAAACTTGGTGGAAACGACGTCAACATCTATGGTGGCGGAACTATTGATGGCAACGGCCAGATCTGGTACGATACTTACGCTGCCGATATTTATACTCTTCGTCCTGTTCTCATCGGTGTCGATGGACTCCACAATTCGATCATCTCCGACTTGGTTCTCCGTTATTCGCCAGAATACTATTTTTTCGTCGCGAACTCGAGTAACGTGATCTTCGACAATATCAACATTGCGGGCACGAGCAAGAGCAAGAATGTAGCGAAGAATACAGATGGCTGGGATACATACAGATCCACTGATATTGTCATCCAAAACAGTGTTGTTAACAACGGAGATGGTGAGTCTTCCCACATCTTGTGGAGACATAGCTAATTCTCCAGATTGCGTTTCATTCAAGCCAAATAGCACGAACATGTTGGTACAAAACATGTGGTGTAACGGAAGCCACGGCATCTCCGTTGGCTCACTCGGCCAATATGTCGGCGAGTATGACATCGTTGAAAACATCTACGTGTTCAACACCTCACTTCACAACGCAACAGACGGTGCTCGGATTAAGATCTGGCCGAATACGCCTTCAGCCTTGAGTGGCGACCTCCAGGGAGGTGGTGGCAATGGAAGAGTCGCGAACATCACCTACGACACCATGATCATTGATGCCGTGGACTATGCAATCGAGGTTGACCAATGTTACGGGCAATCAAACTTGACTTTGTGCTTGGAATACCCGTCGCCACTCACGATAAGCGATATCGTGTTCAAGAACTTCAATGGAAAGACGACAAAGAAATATCAACCACAAATCGGAACTTTTGCATGCTCGAGTGCCACCGTATGTAATAACATCTCGGCATCGAACATCAATGTCGTGAGTCCAAACGGGACAGACTTGGCTTATTGCTTGAATGTGGACGAGTCGGCATTGGACGTGACCTGCACGACGGATTCCAAGGGATTCAACTAGTAAGAGTTAGCATAATACAAAAAATCAACGTTGGGGCAGGGACTGTGTGAATTATGATAGGCACTTCTATATAGTTAATTGCTGTAGATCTCAATAGAGTTGGATAACCAGACAAGAATTGCCACATCATCTGTTAGCAGCGGTTTCGGAGATAACGTGTAATCGTAGCAGAGGCGGATTTGCAGGCTGTGACGCGTTTGTGCTCACCATAAGTGTGATGAGAATTGTTGAAAAATGACGTTTCATCTCCTTTGGATCTGATGTTGGTCGGATACAGGCCCTAGTGGTTCCTCGAAATTCCGATTCCAATCGTGTTGTCCTCGATGAGATGACCATTGATCAGGCTCTGCAATAAGAGCACGAATCAATTGCAAGAATGAAGCCGTGGAGGATGATATCTGCGAACAAAATTTGAGAAAGTGAGGAAGTTGGGACTTTGACGAACATGGCGAAGTGACGTTGGTGGAAGGAGCAACCCCCCGATCACCAAGACTCGCTTAAGTTTTGAATCGAAAAGGGAAGTCACCATTGTCTCGGCGTTCTTCTACCAACTGTACCAAACATGAAATTGCACCTATACTCTCAGAAGCTAAGGTTCGATTGAAATCTCGGATTATGTCCAGGGACAAGGTATCATTGCTCGGGCATCGAGTTATGGCGAAGCACAGAATGTTGAGTTTCAACCAGGCTGCAGCCGGAGTAATTTTGCTTTGTGACATGAAAAAGTATTTGGTTGTGCCTTTACGTGGATTTACCTGTAAGAGATTCAACGGTCTATGAAAGAGATCTTGCTGAGTCACAATTGTCCTGATGGTGAAAACCACAACGTGTCGGGCTATCTCGAGCTATTCGACTCCGACAGATGATAGCACATGTCTTTCTTCTGACCATTCTACTAGAAAAACATCTCAGCTCGAAATTACCACTAATAGGACAACCACTTTTTCAAGTTCATCAGGAAGGTACAAATGGATTTTGGATCTCTCGAGAGTGACTGGCTACAGATAGTGCCTGTTGCTGATAAACAAGCTCTAAAAGAGCTACAGAGGGTCTATTGGTGGCTAACATCGTTTTACGAACCTGGACAGGCTCTTTCCTGTCATCATGATAAAGATGTACGAGAGACGTTACTCGCAATAGTGTTTGCATGGCTCTGCTTGGCAGGTACCGTGCCACTGAATAGTTCAACAAAAATAACATACGAAACCACAATTACCACTCTGACAATGATATCTGGCATTTGTGACTCAGTACATTAATAAAGGATCAATCTCGTTCCCCAAACTATCTTCGGCACCTCGAAGCACCCCTGAATTAAGCGAAGGTGTTGAGATCACACGATCTCCTCACAATGCAGTGTTGTTTCTTTCAGCCCAATTACTAGTATATGCTGCTGTAGTATCACTCAAAACTTATAGCATCTTAGTAACCAGCTGATGACCATTTTGAGAACATACCTAGGGGTATCGTATGACATCCAGTGATGCACTTCCTTCAAGCCTCAGGCATCAGCTTCAAGGCAGATCTCAGCCCCAGCCAAGGCTGCACCGAAGTCTGTCGTGGTCAACAACAACCTTAACTCCAACGCCTCGCGTCGTGTCACCACCACGCGTTCCCGCAGCATCGCGACAACTTTGTGTTGCCATGCAGACATGTCTTGCGTCTTACCACAGCTTATAAATCTGCAAGACGCCGCCACCGCTTGGCCGTTTCCTCCGTAAAGTTCTCCGAAGCCTTCCCAATCGTTCCACAGCCTCGCGAGGCGACCGACAGCCTCCCTCCTTCCGGGCACGATTAACGACGCTTCAGATCACGAAACCTTTAACCACGATGGCTTGGAAGCCGCTGAACGTCTCTACAGCCGCGAGTGCCCATCTGCCACAACTGTTAATCTCAGCCACTTTCACGAAAGATAGCTACACAATCCATTTATCCGATTTGAATAGCATATGGAGTGAATTATTGGATAAACGTGGGATCATACGACGAAGTCGGGAGGAGAACACAAGCATTGACCCGAGTAGCACCGATCAATTCCAAATATTTCGGGAGAAGATCAAGCTGGGGCTTGAAGGAGGCAAGAACACAGCCTTATCTCTCACCATACAAGCCGATCCGAGCCGGCCCCTGCTCGTTCTGAATGTTACTGTCGACCTACCCGGAGGTCTCGCGCCACTTCAGTGGCCGGTGCGCCTTGCCCCAGCACCGCAAAGTCTTCTGACGAGCCATGTAATCACTCCGTTGCTGAGGGCACAGCGTGAGCGGATGCAGGAGATGACAAGCTTGGCGGAGATACTGAAGGAGAAAGATCATGTAATACAGAAATTACTGGATCAAATGGAAACCTTGGGGACGGACTTGGGTCAGGTGTTTCCTCAAGCTGCTGGCAAAAACAGGCGACGAGTAGATAGGCAGACAGCGGCCCTGAGAGTGAAAGGCCTAGGTCTTTTCGACCTAGGGGTCTGGAGAGAGGGTTTGGGTCATGAAGAATCATGCGACACCACAAATTTGATAGAGGAGGTATTTGGAAGCACTGCGGATGCTCTAAGTTTGCATCCAGGAATTACGAGCTCCGAGGACGACTCCGAAGATTGGTACGAGAACATCAAGGGAATAACCGTGAACCTGGCTACTGGTAAAATTTCAACAAAGGCACATACGAAGGCAACCAACAAAATACCTCCGCCTCGAATTCCAACGCTCAGGAAGGAAGATTCAAGCAATGATGAGGATGCATTTCAAGTCCAAGCTACTCCTCCTCGCAGCTCAAAGGCTACAAGATCATCACCTCCAAAGGTTACCCTCGACATTTCTACTGATGATGAAGATCTCGACGCTCCCTCTCAGCGTTCTACACAACCCTCGAAGATTCCAGATAGCTTTCCAAAATCTCCTTCTCCACCACCTAGACAACCTTCACCGAAGCCAATTAAGAAGTTTGGGAAGATAGGTGGGAAGAAGCAACCAAGCAAATCTAGTACAACTCTACCTGCACAACAAAGCAAAGAATGTAGAGACGATGAAGACCATGTTGCTCCAGCAAGGCCTGCAAAGACAGCTTCACCAGTTCTCCCAGTGACAGTTGATGATGCCACAGCATCGGAGGCCGAGTCTGTCTCACCTCCCCCAAGAACCAAACCTAAGAACGATTCCCCAATACCAGAGCTAGCGCCTGCCAAGACCCCAAAGAAACTCGGGAAACTCGGAGGCAAGAAAGAAGCTCCACCACCTCCCCCACCAGAGTCAGAAACCGACGACGAACCAGAGCAAGCTGAACCAGAACCATCTCCTCCGCCCAAAGCATCCACAATTCCAATAGCGAAACCAAGGAAAAAACTCGGTCAAATCGGCGGCAAGAAGAAAGCTGCAGAAACCACACCAGCCCCAGAAGAGAGTGTCGCAACATCACCAGCTCCAAAAGCGGGTATCAAGAGAAAGCTCGGCGCAATTGGACACAGGGCTTCGCCTGCGGAAGCGTCCACAACGAAAGAAGAACATTCGTCACAGACTGCTGACGATGAACCTGTTGCGAGAGGGCGAGCATCTGTGAAAGTCGAGAAAGAGGCGACGCCTCCGCCAGAAGAGACGGATGAGGAGAGAGCAGATAGGAAGCGGCAACAGTTAAGGAAAGAGTTGGAAGAGAAAGCAAAGGTGGCTCCTGTTAAGAAGAAACGGAAATTCTGATTGAATTTCGGATGCAGGCTTGGATTTTGGCCTCTTGATTGGGCTGTAGCAGAACGGTTCACCAGTTTCCAGACATTGAATTTGTGAATGAGTGGAGCAAGTAAGAATAGTGAAGCATTGGCTATAGTAACAGTCTCCGCCAGCTTCTCCACGCCTCCAAACTACTAAGATGCTGGATGTTTGGATTAGCATTGAGCATTGTTCTAAGATTGTCACATATAACAATACCCACATCACGTCATGATTAAATAGCTGAAATGATCATGAAATTCAACGTTAGATTGACTCTATCATACATGACTCATATCATACGCTCCTTAAATAAGCACCGTCCCAACGCCACGCCATGCAAGCAAGAAACGAGACCACCACCACGGGTATCATCAAGCAAACGCCGTCCCATTTGCGTACGGGTCACGAAAAGAACTTCAACTTTCCTCCCCAGGAACAAGCAACTTAACACTCTTCTTCCTCTCCACACTTCCACTTCCACCCGCGGCCCCCAAACCAGGCGAACTCAACCCACTAATCCCCAACGCAACCCTCACCCCCTCCACAGCCCTACTCTGCCCCACCTCCCTCTGATCCCTCCTCACATTCCTACCCGTCTTGATCCCCAACTTCTGCCCCTCCTTCACAAGCGCATCCATCTCCTTTTCCCTCACAACCCGTTTCTCCTCATTTCTCTCCTCTCTCCATGATCCAGGTAAACAAGGATGCAAACATCCTTCCAACGGACAACAACCTCCTGAATGCGTTTCTCCTTCGAAGAACTCGGGTCCGGAATGCCAGGCTGTCATGCAGGAGGCGTGGCCTCCGTGGCCGCAGCCGGGACAGAGGAACCAGGTGCTAAGATTATTGGTTTCTGATGGGTCGGAAGTGGGATATGGGTATGGTGTTGTAGGATCGAGATCTCGCATTTGACATATGGTACAGGGAGATATGTGTTTTCGACAGCGAGGACAGAGCCACTCTGAGTTTGGGATTGATGGGTCGTTGTCGATTGGTTTATGGCAGTCTGTGCAGAAGAATCCAATCTTGACGTCTTCTTGTGCGGTGGCGAAGACGGTGGGATAGTCTGGGACGCAGATATTACGTAGCATGTTTGCTTCGGTGAAGAGTTTCATGGTCGTCAGACGATGGTGGTATTGTCGCAATACAGCGCTGGCTTGGAAGTCGTCAATCGCTTTTGGAGGTAGGAGAGAGCGGAAGAGAAGGATTATAATAGAGGCGTGGAGAGCGGAGGTTTGGACTTCGAAATCGATAGTTCGTTGAATGAGGACTGCTGGGTCGATTGGAGATATTAGGAAGGGTGGATCGGAAGGCCAAGGGTAGAAGTCTGATGCAATGATGTTTGGATCTTGAGACATGACTTCCGATTCCTTGTCGAATGATCGAGGACTGATTGAGCCGGAGATAATTCTTCGAGCCTCACGAACGGATGGTGCAGATGCTTCTTGGATGCGGAAGACAGGTGGTGAGGAGGGATTGAAAGGTATGCCATTTTGTAAGGCCCGATGTATATCACCAGATTCTGGCGTACGACTTTCGATAGAGCCTTCCGATTGTGTTGGAACGGCCGAATCAATGCTTTGACGGTGTCTCATGTCTGGCGACTGGCTGCTCTCCCATTCATTCACCCTTTCTTTCAACGCTCGAGAGCTGTCTTGTTTCGAATTTAGGCTATCGCTTCCATCTGAGCTCATGAACTTGCCTATATGCGAATCTGCAGAAGTTGAAAACATCTGGAAACTTTCTCCGGAGTCGTGACGTTGAGGCTGGATCCTAGGAGGATGGCTATTTTGAGTGTTCTGGTCGCGGTAATCTAGTCGGAGAGGCGGTTTCCTTATTGGTGCTATATCCATTGCTGGCGAAAACGACTCCAGCCCATAAAAATCATACCCTTCAACGCTCGAGGATGGTTGCTCGGGTGATTGTCTTGCTCCTGGGACTGGAATTGGGCTTGGCGTTTTGGGGTGAGCTGCCTCCGGAAGTGTCAAGTCATCTCCATCCATTTGCATAGATGTTTGCATAGCCTCCCGTGTCTCAGGAGCCACGTGATCTCGAACTGGACGGACGATTGGAGTTGCAACATTTGATGTACTCTCAACATCTTCGGGAATCAAGGACATGGCGCCACGGTGCAGAGGGCTGCTAAGCTGCCTATCTCCTCGAGGTAGTTTCCGAGGAGTTTCATCGTCAAGCTCACTCGAAGGTTTGGAGTAGGGAACAGACTCCTTCTCCTGCTCGTGGTGGGATGGGGGTTTTGATGGTTCTGGGGCAGCTAAGCGACTCTGCCTATGGTATTCTGATCTTCGGGTCAGTAGGAGCTGCATTGTATAGCCAAGAAGCCTCCAAGTCTGAGCTAGACGGAAGTATCCCACATATTCAGCGGTCTTGGCGTAAGACTCTGTTATGAAAGACAAGCGAGCGTCTATGTTCCCATCTCCAGATCTTGAAGGCTCAATCATCTGAAGCAAGTACCGATTGCTAAAGTATTGATGCATTGAGCGCTTAGCTGTTGATGGTGCGTGACCAACAGCCATGACTTGATTAGGCTTGTAGAGCCCAGTTACCTTTATAGCATCATCCAAGGACATAGGCTTTTCAGCCATACCATTGACACTAGGTGGGGTTGTACTGAGCGATTGGGAATTGCGTCCACTGTTACGTCTTCGATGTCCTTTGCGTTGACGTGGACCCAAGAAACTACCAACAACATCCTCATCAGAGTCGCTGCGGCTAACACTGAGAAGTGGACCGCTTCCATTTTGTGTAATTCCAGGTGATGGCTCAGGAGATGTGATATATGGACGAGATCGTCGGGGCGCTTGGCGTTCTTCTAGTAGCATGAGGATGTCGCCGGTTGGGGAGAAAGCAAACGTCGACAGACTTCGACGATCAATCAGCTTTGGCACAAAAGCTACATCAGTCTGAGTGAAATGGCCCTCTTTGTCGACACTCCAAAGTATATCTCGTTCACTCCACAGCATAGCTGTTGGCGCGGTATCCCACTGCTCGATTTCCTTGAATGGCATCGCAGATCTTGCAAGATCCCATAAATGGACTGAGGAAGTCTGGTTCTTGGCGGAGCTTGAGTCGTCGTATGCGATAGCGATCTGGGCAGCTCGTTGGCCATGCGCCGTCGCAGACCAGCATGGCGGGCGCCAAGTAACACTGGATATCGGCGCTGGAGTAGTGAATGAATATCGAGGCTTTTGGTTCCTGTCAGCATTCTTCGACATATCCCACACATGGCACATCTGGTCCGCTCCGCCGCTCGCCAGATGATTGCCGTCCGGATGCCAGGAAATCGACCGACATGAGCTCGAATGAGCCCCAATCTTCAACACTGGCGCGCTGGGTGTTCGCAGATCCCATTTCTGCACAACTCCTGCGTCTGTACAGCATGCAAACTGATATCCATCCGTTGGCGACCATTTGACGTCTCGAACAGCATCCGCGTTGCATCTAAAAATGCGACTTGCCCCAAATGTAGATCTGTTCCGGTCTGGCTGTGGTGACCTGATATCGAACAACCTCACAGTGCCATCTTGACTGGCAGATAATAACCAACTATCCTTGTGGGGGCATATTGCCAGTTTATGAACCTGCCGAACATGGTCTTGTAATCGTGCGACTTCGAAACCCTCTCCTCCGCGATTGAGATCGTAGATTGTGATCCTACCATTTCCACTAGCTGTGACAACGGTGCTGTCCAGGGAACTGTGCGACCATGTAACTGCCCTTATATTAAACTGGTCTGGAGTGGCGGCAGAAGGATCGTGGGTTGTCGCATAGGAGGTGATCGCGGCTCGGAGGTCGATATCCTCGGTGATTGTGGAACCATCAATTCTCAGGATTTTGAAGACCTTTGCACCGGCAATGATAGCGCGCTGGCCATTTGAAGACCGGTCAAGACATGCGATGGGCGCGCCGGCCGAATATGTCGTGTTCTGCGATGCGCTGGGTCGAAGTTGCGGCGACTCGAGATTGGCATCGAAGCTCTCGTTGTTTGCCGCGCTTGTTGGGTGTCCTCCTCCAAGGACTTTAGTAAGGAATCTTGGCTTCTTATTCATGTTTCATGACACATGAGGGGAGCTTCGCGGAGGCATTGTTGATGTTGGCATGAACGTGGGGTTGAGGTTATGTTCATGACATTATTTCTCAAGAGCTCCCATTCGGCGAAGCTGAGCGAGTGGGCAAAGGCGGTGAATATCCTTCCAACATGATTGGCTAAAGCTCAAAACCCCTTTCTGACCGAGGTCAAAAGCTTCCTCCATCCCGAAGTCTAACTTTGTATTGTATTTCATAATCTCACCATTACAAAGATTGTTGAAAGTAAGTAAGTTGCCATATTAACTAAAGCTGAGATAAGAGGTGTCGGAATTCTTATTGCATCGTTGGCCTAGGCTATGCTATCTAGGAAGGACCTTGTTAATTGCTGGACAATCAGTTCGGAGCTCATAAATTTGCATATAGTGACCTTTGTTGTTCAAGATGCCTGGTAGCTTCGTCGCAGTCGATCTCGATTCCAGTATTGTAAGATGACGCAGTCTAAGAGGAATTGTATTTATACTATATGCCCAAGGTGAGTATTATTTTTCCTCCTTGAAGGTCGAGACACTGTCATCATGGGCGCTAGTCTGGACATATTACAGTAAGGCAGCATTGTCACGGTGGTGTGGTATAGGCCGCTAATCAACTGCTTCAAACGCCATACAATGTCATACGAAGAGGTGCTATGTGATGTGCACATCACAAGCTTGTATATATATACATATATAGTTCTTATATGCAACCCACATCAACCCCACCCAGCATGGTGGTTGAAGACTGCGCTACATGAGTGGACCTTTATAAATGCGGAATGAACTTGGACCATTCCACGGTCTCGTATGCACTGAGTGGTAGAGAACGTAGTTGTATGATGTCGGCGATAAACAAATACGTCCTAGCATGACAATAGAAGACCGCGACGACATATAGAGGAAGAATTGCCTTCAGCGGAACATCAAATTGTGGGTCTTGTGAGACACTGTTATTGCGAAGGCATGCTGCAGCATAGCTCAGCTTCGATCTGACAAATCCCTTATCTTTCCGTGACGAAGAGCTGGAAAGCTTCTCGATATCATTGACATCAGAAGCCACGTCTTGCAATTTTGCAATCATAGCAGGCCATCAGACAAAACCAAGCTCGGTGAACATCCAATAAGCAACAAGACTTGCGCACATTGTGCCCGCCGCAGCCCGCCAAAGGATGAGTTCTGTATGAGTGGGAAAGTCGAAATTCCAGCCTGCGACGAAGACTCCTGAGTACACGGCCGTAACTGCAAAGAATATCCATTTCGTGTTCCCTGGAAGATTAAGCGCATTGATGTTCTCGAATCGATCGACTGGTCTCTTCTGAGGACCGAACTGGATTCCAACGCATCTCAGGATGTTAATTCAATTAGACCAACATATCGACCACGGCCATTCCTTGCGACTGACAAAATCGAGTGGCGTCTGATTATAGGGCAGGGCTGCTTCGTCTCCAGCATTGCAAAGTATCTCGGCAATGTTCGCATTTGCCTCAAGAGTGACCGAGGTAGTAACGTCTGCCGGTTTGTATAGCCAACACATAACTGTGCCGAACGAGCCTACAATGAATGCAACTGTAGTTAGTTCTGCTGTGGTGATGACAAGGTTTTGCGCACGACATCCAGCCACATCAACCAAGAACCATACAATCTGAGTGACAGTAAATATTCGCAATACGCCATCCACTTTGTTTTTGTCGCGGATCACTTCCTTCGTAATACTTGGATAATCGATATAACCCTTGGTCCATAGGTAGTGAACTTGCTTCGCATCAACTGGAAACTCTACCCATCCATGGGGATATTCCGCCCACCCTTTGCTTCGAAGCATAAATCCACCCATGTCCGCAAAGAACGCGTGTGTCATCGTCCAGTCTTTGACCCCAGACGCTCTGAATTGGCGTACTGAATTTCGAGCAGAAAAAAATTGGCCAAGAGCAATTTGGAAGAGAAATTCTGGTCCGAGAAACGCGAGCGCGGTGATGTATATCCGGCGTCGAAAAATGCGAAATTGGGAGTCTTCTGGACTTGGTACGTTAAGGCAGAGGACAGCCCACGAGCAAAGGAACATGGTGATGCCGCAACTGGAGAGGATGTCAATCGTCCCTCTGCCATCAGGTCCAGAAGTCCATCCGATATGTTCAGAACGAGATGTCATATTTTGGGGCCCTGAAGTTGAATTGCACTCGATGCTTTGAGCTGAACACTTGGTCGTGAGGTAAAAGAATACGCAAGTGAGGAAAAAGCCGCGAGAAAACATGTTCAACGATTGTGGGCAGCCCCCCCAAAAATGTGTGTGTATGATGCTACCCACTCGAAGTGTAATTCTGCGAAGATGGCACTGTTGATATATGGCACCGCTTTGCCAGCAGTAACCCAATCTGAAACATGGATTGGTTCGCCATATGCAAGCAGCCAGCGCCTCCTCAGCCTGAATATCAACACATCATGATTGGCAAAGCTCTCCACTCAACCAAACCGCTGGGATCGAGAGCTACTGATCAAGGTTTAATACTGTTTCAGCGACACAGCATCCCATGCTATCGTACCCACGACCCATGTATGAACGCTGAAGGAAGTAGGTGAGCAACCCCTTAACCCACATTCTCTAAAATGCGTGGGTGTAAAATGTGCGGCAGCAGCACCATACTATGTCAAAAAGCAGAATTCGCGGCAAACAAAAGTATATGATCAATTGCAGGAAGTCCAAGGTCTCCCACTTACGACCGTCTCAAGATCTTTTGGCGAGGCTATAATTACTGGTTGGTGGCCAAATGGAAGCCTCGAGATGCAGCTGGCTGTGCCGCCTATGCAAGACAAGGCGTGTTGATTTGTTTGTCCAATGACACCGGTGCTTGACACGATTTCCCAGAGCGCCTACTCAGCAGAGTTGGCCCATCAAGTAGTAAATATACTTACCTCATTCGAAAATCGCAGGGCGCTAAGCTGCATGCAAAATCTCACGACTTGCATGCGTCCAGAATCGAGAAGGGCGTGTGAAGTTTGGGAGTTTTTGAAGAGGTGTTCCCCTGTGGGCGGTTGAGGGAGCGCGCCGTCAGGCGGTAAATTCTTCAACCAGCCTTGTCATCCGTGCACAGTACCGCTCCTTTCTACCTCGTTATCTCCTATACTTCTCGACTCTCCCAGACTCCACCACAGTCAACAGACTTCTATCCAAAATCTATTTGTAAATACCTGCACACTCTCCATCTGCTGGAACGAGCTTCAGTCCGCAGCTCGCAGCTGTATAACCCTTCCTTCGTCCGACTCAACAATATGACAATCTCCGAACGCCAACCTCTCATCAACCCCAATCGATCGCTGCAGGACTATTACGCCTCTCTCGAATCGAGAATCGGATATAGGCTTGTTTTAGGAGGGACGAGACATTTTGGGTACTGGGCGAAAGATACACTATGGCCGTTTCCAATCAACAAAGCTCTGCGTGCCATGGAAGACCATCTCTTCGATAAGTTACAGTTGGAAAAAGGGTCTCTGGTCTTAGACGCGGGCTGCGGAGTTGGACATGTCGCTATACATATGGCTGAACGAGGTCTTCGAGTTTCATGCATCGATGTCGTGGACAGGCACATTAGTAAAGCAAAGCGGAACGTCTATGTCAACCGTCTGGACACTACAATCAGCGTTCAAAAGATGGACTATCATCATCTTGATGGCTTCGCGGATAACACGTTCAATGGTGCATATACCATGGAGACATTCGTGCATGCGACAGACCCGGAACTCGCTCTGAGTGAGTGCTTCAGAGTTCTAAAGCCCGGAGGATCCATTGCATTGTATGAATACGATCATGACAATTTGAGCAAGGCTCCTAGAGATATCAAGGAGTCTATGGAGGACATCAACAAGTATGCCTCTATGCCTTCTAACGCGCGATTTAGTAAGGGCGTATTGCAACAGATGCTGAAAGACGTGGGATTCGAGGATGTTCGGGACGAGGATCTCTCCGTAAATATAACACCAATGCTTCGATTATTTTTCATTCTTGCATATTTGCCATATCTACTTGTTCGGCTATTTGGTTTTGAAGCTTTTTTCATCAATACGGTTGCTGCTGTCAAGCTGTATCAGTCTCGCGAGTATTGCCGATATATTGTTGTTTCAGCAAAGAAGCCGCTGAAGTCCGAGATGACATCCAGCTTACATGAACGACACTTATGATCTATCTTGAGTTATTGTATATATATGTGGTCCTCTGATATATAATGTTGCTAGATCATGCAGCTGAAATGTTCTGAGAGCCTGAATTTAGGTGCAAGTCTTCTGGATGTTGCATGGATCTGTAGGTTATGTGTGTTCTGTTGCGAATTATATTGTTCTATCGCTCCGCCATATGTGCGTAGGTCTCAACTGTTTACCTTCCTTACAATTTGTCCTGCACCCAACGTGTCAATTCTACTTGACCTTCGTGTAAGACTACTTTCTACAACTAATCAAACAAAGGCAAAACGTTTGTGCAAGGTCTTTGCTATCAACATACGCCGCAACATAGACTATCCTCAGCACGTATCCAATCCGGATGCCCGTTACTAAACCACTGTGAACCATAATAAATATCATTTCTCTATAGGAACCCGCTGACTAGCCTTTCTACTAGTAAAAACGCGAGCTCAAATGTCTTCTGGCCATCCAATGCATTATCAATACAGAAACTTCTCTCCTTCTCTTATACTAACAGCATGTTTTTTATCTTTGCTTCTATCTCGCGTTTGTTCTCTATCGCCTGTTTAGCTACTATACTCCTCTTTCTTTCTGAAATCTTTTAGGAAGTACAAAGGCTTTTCTCCCCTTTTTACATTCTTTTTCTTGTTCTATATTCTCTTTCTTGTCCTTAATTAAGAATTTAACTCTTAAATTATAGTATCTTTCCCTCGTTGAAATCCGAGAAATGCAATTTTTGAGAAATGCTTTCGTTGCGTCCTTAATAGCTATTACACTTTTGAAGACCTTCTCAAATCAGCTGCTGTTCCCTAAAACTACATTTTATATATCAAGCAGAAACACTCTATCTAACAACAGTTGATGAAAGAAGTCTCAAGTGACGTATAATAGCGGGGTAAGTTTTACCATAGACATAGCACATCTAACTAGTATCAGAGCATACCTAAGTAAGCATTGCTTGTCCAAGATGGTGGTCAATAAATTTTATTGCTGAGCTGGTCCTTAGCAGATACAGAGGTCAACAGTTGTGGCAATGCTTTCTGCTCCTCCTCGAGCTCCCTTTTGCTAGCGAGTATACTCCAAGTCCCACTTTCTGATACGGGTCAAAGCTCTCTTCATCTTACACCACATTGCCCAGTAAAAATAATATCTGCAGCATTGAATATAGATATACACAAAGCTGCACTATTCTCTACAGATATGACGACCCATTCAATTTTATCTTAGCAGAGCTAGCTAAGCATAGCAGAGGATCTTGGCCAGCTTAGAGCTGTTGTGCTGCATTACATCTAGTGCGAGGAGTGCTGGATCAATAAGTCCAAGTTCCGAAAAACACAAGATATGTACGCCTCACGTAAGGGCCATGGACCCTTGCCTAGAACAAAGCTCTCCAGGGGGGTCGTGTTCTCCCCACAATATAGGGACAGCTGGAAGCTCTCGAGCCGTAAATCTTTGCGGAATTGATCGAGAACATCCTTGAGAGTCTCGACTTCTCCCTCTTGCTCTCCACTGTGAAGGTTATGAGCCTCATGACACGGCAAGCAACGCATCAATGACAAGGTCCGAAGTGTGTTCTTGTGGCGTATGATGAAAGCGGAGAGATATTTGCTCTCCTTGAAGAAGAGGTTGTCAAGTCGAAGCTCCTTCAAATATGGAAACCGAAGTCCTAAAACGCTCTCTTGCCAGTCCCTCATAGTTTCTTGGTATTGACAACCCGAAATGAAACGAAATCGTCGTGGGTGTGAATACCACATGAGATCCAAACTTCTCAGCTGAGGCAGGTTGCCTAGCATCTTGGGAAGGTACCTCAGGAAGTCGCGCATCTGCCTGTCTGTGCAGTATGGACTCCATGCCATCATACCGAGCTTCAATCGTTCCAATTTGACGAACAATGCATTGTCGTTGTTTTCTTTGCCCAGCCATGCTCCTAAGTCACCGTACAGCGCACCAATGGCAAGCAAGTCAATCTCCAAGCTCTTCACAGGTAGCTTATCTGCTGTGGCAATCATTGCATTGAGAATATCTATTTGAGAGCAGGCTGCGACGTATGGATCTAGGAAACAGCTTTCTTGCTTTTCGAGATGAAAAGAAACAAAATGTCTCCAAGCATGTTGCAGACAGTCCGTCAGCGAACACTGCGAGCGTTGTCTGGTTGACCTGAATGGCAAGTCCAGTGATCTGACACTGATACGCTCTAAATTGGTAAGATGAGGAAGCATAGTGATTAGATATCTGTGTTTGGTAGTTTCATTGCCGACGGCCTTCATGTGCGCGTTCTGGAAACCGTTCAAGGCTTTTTGTGGTCGACACTTAGGAGGTGCCCATTCAGCCTGAGCTTCCAAGTGAACGTCAGTGGTACGAATAATCAAATGCTTGATATACTTCGACAGCCACTCCCGGACGCAGATTTCTTGAATTATATAGCACCCGTCCAACAATATGGGCCGAAGTGAGAAGACGCCGCGTTCAATAGTTCCGTCATCACGAAAGACGTTAAAAAGTGATCGGGTTGCCACATTAGACCAATACCGAGACAATTTTCGAAGAGACGCGGCGTCTGTACCAGGTAGGAGATCCAAGATGAGATCTCTGGGGAGGTCCGGGAGAAGTGACAAGCGGTCGACTGTAGGCGACGTGGTCAGAATACTCGTCTCGGCGCTGGCTTGAGCCATGATTTGGCGATGGGTGTTGAATGATCGCTGGAGCTATGGGAAGTTCGAAATATTCTTGGTCAAAGGCGTATGAGAAATATGTGTGAGTAGGGTTACATCTTCGCACTGGGAATGTTCGATGTTTTGCAGCACGAGATTCAAAGCACAGGCGAGAATTATGGAAGGAAATGGGAATAAGTTAAATCATGATGGTGCGCTGGACTTTTCCGAATGAGCACTAGAATAAAATGCCAACATCATGCTGACGAGACGATGAAATTGTTGGGAATTAGTTTTAGGTTCGGGGCGGTCCGCCCCGCACTAACAACTCCTGCATGTGCCATTTTCAATGACAGCAGGATCTAATGAATTGTACATGAGGCAAGAATTAAACCCCATCAACAGTCTTATATACATCCGGCTCTGGCCACGAAATGCGAGAAAGTCCTTCAGTGATGGATACATCCCCGCAAACGTATTCAAAGCACTGAAAAGTAGAAGTGGAAGCAGAACCCTCAAATGTAGCGTCAGTGGTGGGTTCTGATTGTGAAGGTTGTCTTACAAGCGAAGAATAAATAACTTCCACTTCTTGAGCAATCTCTGTGATGATTTCTCGTTCGTCAATGTTGTAGGATTTCGATCACGCTGGATTCTTTGGGCTGCGAACCGATCGCAAGCTTTACTTCGGATATCTGGAAAGAAGCGGATCAGGGAATCGTTATACACAGTTCCGTTACAGGACGTGGTAATCAAAGTTATTAAGCCAACTTTCTGCGATTGTTGTTCAATCCGGGTGGGGAAGTCGAACTCGCAAGCGAAAAGAATTCCACCCCATGAGAAGAGCCCGGCTGCGATGGCCACCAACCTCCCACATCGAGAGATAGGAAAGTAAGCATCAGACCGTTTTCGAATAGGTTCCTGCTGATTCGAAGTCCAATATAAAGCAGAATGATCATACAGTACAGTAATAGGAAGCGACAGCAAGCTAGACCCTTTGCGGTGTCTCGAACCATTCCCAAGCCGGATCGACACCTGCTCTCATATGGATCTCGTCTATTGTCGCTTCAATGTTCATTATGTTCCGTGTCTGAATGTTTTCGGGCTCATGGAACCAGAATATGGAAACACAAAGGGGTGTTCATCATTTGGCCTTCAGCCAGGAGGAAATATACCTGACTTGCAAGATCACATCCAGTGGCCCGGTAACTCCATCGCTCGTTCGTCCCGCGAAACCTCCCACGTCGGGCGTAGGATGCGTGTCTCATGGACCAACCGTCGTATATAGCTTCCTTGAATTGGCGACAGGGTTCGCGAGTAGATTCCCATTGCCCAACGACGAGAAACAATAAGAAATCAGGTCCAAGGATGCACATCAAGGAGAGTTTCAGCTTTTAGAGAAACCAAGCGACGGTACTCTCTCCAGGTGAGCCGATTTTCACGCACAAAACTGATCAAATGCAGATGAATATTGTAAATACGGAGGACGTGATAATATCGATAGTGCCGCGGCCATCCAGGAACCCCTTCCAGCCATAATGCGGAGTACTTTGAGAGGTAGTATTTGACATTCAGTTAACAACAATATAGTGAAGGGGAAGATTAGCACTGATAGAACAGATGGAAGCATCGTGAAGTTTTTATTTCGAGTGTTTGATGGTATACGTAGGAGGTCGCCTCAGAGGTCTCACAGCACATGCCAGATGAGTGGCTCGCGAAACACAATTCGTTGTCCTTGCCACCGGACATCTGCGACGAAACTATGGCATCAAGGCGCAGTATCGTGGCTCACAGGTGGTCATTTCGAATAAAGACCATGGGCAGAAAGTTATGACTCTAATGGGAGTTGAGGTGGCGTCGCACTTGCGAAGTTGCGCCCTACCAGGGCCTCAGCCCGCATTAGCAACCCTTAGATATCTGCGAGGGCAGTGAATGCAGGTATTGGACCAGATTATGGAGGTTTGTGCACTGGTAGGAAGCGGTGATGAAGAAAACCTGAAAGCTGGAGAATCAAAGACTTTTCAAACTTGAGACTAGCCTATGTCACGTGACGAGTCTCACTTGGGTAGGTTGTGGGGAAACTTCAATGGCGCTCTCCTGCAGTGTATCTGATGTATCAATTTCAAATAGCATGAACACACTGACGTCTTTGTACTGTAGATTTTCTCAGCTTTCATACTTTGGAAAGCCACATGTGCTTGGATTATACCACCTGTAATAGACTAACTGCTATCTACTCAGTTGAGGCGTTTCGACCAAGCACTCTATATAATCGCCTTTGGTGATGAAAACTGATTCAAAACAGTGGTTTACACGCCAAGCCAAATTCAAATGTCATACTCGCGGGTATTCTTCAACTAAGTTATAGCCGACATTCGAAGTAGTTTAATGACTAACATCGTCCAGAAGATAAATCTAGATTGAGGGTTATGTTTTTATTAACGATACAAGTGCTTCTTGTCTTGATTTTCGTTCTTAGTAACGCCCAGCAGGAGGTTGGTGATTTTGGTAGTACACGATCTCCTTTCTTAAAGGTGACGCTAGCCAAATAGCCGACCCCTTTTCTTTAGCGAAATGTGAGTCCATTCCAAGGCTCAATAGACGATACCCGCTGAGATTATAGCAAAGCTTGTACGTTTAGATTTAATATCTATTTAATTAAAATTGAAGTTCACTTGTACTGGGTGTAAGGGTAGGATATATTGCACTACTAATTCAACAAACGA
Organism: Helotiales sp. EF0021; assembly: GCA_000292665.1. Taxonomy (NCBI): domain Eukaryota; kingdom Fungi; phylum Ascomycota; class Leotiomycetes; order Helotiales; species Helotiales sp. EF0021. The sequence goes on from AIET01000300.1 coordinate 38,564, forward strand.
AGCGCACAAACTGATGCTGAAGATTCGCGAGCAGAAGGCTCGTGGGCATGTGTTGTATTACCCTCCTTGCATTGTTACAAGCATTAGTGCAATGGATGTTATTATAAACGAGATATCGCGGAGAGGTGACGGAATCCAGTATCATGAAGAGGAGGCTGACACTTTGTGACTTAGACCTGCTTGACTATACCAGCCGCAACACAGTGTCGGAACCATAATGTAGAAAGATAGAATGACAGCAAAGATGGTTTCTTGTCTTCATATAGATAGACTGGCTGTCAAATATATGTGTTTTTGGACCCGCCGATCCTACAGGGTGAATTGCATACAGACACTTGCCCATTACAACAGAGGTGGGGCCCACGCACAAGCAGTCAAAATGCTCCGATGCTAGAATTGAATATGATGCCATTTGATGGCTGTATCGAGGCCATCGAATAGCTGCAATTGTTTGAATCGCACGACGAGCACCAAGTCGCTACTGTTTTAAATGAAGCCCATGGCCTCTTTGAAGCTTAAGGTATATGCACATGTATCCTCAACTTCAACCAGTATCCACACGGTGGTATCAATCTGAATATGCCTGGCAATCTTCTACTGTATAGCGATCAGGCCATGCCGTGCCCTGATTATGGCTCCGTTTCTCAACTCTCTGACGTCGTTGTATTCGTCCCAATTCTTCGAAGGCGAGGTCGATGGAGGGAACTCTCAGGCATGTCAACTGCTGAAGCCTGTCAGTTCATTAAGCCTATGTCAAAGTTCGGGATCTTGAGATGATGCTGAGAGAGTCTTACCAGATATGTCTCCACATTCAACTACTCGAGCTGAAAATATTATCTTTCTCTTTTGTACCTCCAACCACTCTATGCGATACCAGGCGTAGATTTTCAATACTTCATTAGTAGTCTGAAGATAATGCCACAGAGTCCAGCAGGAGTCTTTTGTGCTTGTGAGGTGGATGAACTGTGAACAATCATGAAGCTCTAGATTCAACCCAACCTCAAAGCATTACTCGACTCCGTGAACTTTGAATCGTGATCGCAACTTCAAACGATATCCAAATGTACTGCAGGTGAGGTTTCGAAGGAATGTATGAGGAGGTAGGATAAGGAGCTGGCGATGACAATGACAATGTTGTTCAAGGGGACAAAAGTTCGAATTCCCTGCTTCGACGTCGCCAGTCAGAACAAGACGGAGGAAACAATGGATAATTTGTATCGAAGGGTTTGCGATGGCGGGTACTATGATGACGAGTTCATATCCAGCTGAATGAGTGTTTTCTTCCGCCTGAGAAGATGTTAGCACCGTCAGCATCAACAACTTGGGCTTCAACTTCAGAGCTACCATCGACAACGAGCTAAGTCTGTCTTAGCAGAGAAATGGATACTCACAAATAATACGCTGTAACGTCATGTATGGGATGTTTTTGGTCTTCCTGATTGTGCGGGTGATGGGGCGGAGGATGGGCGATGCTGCTCCAGTTGGCAGGCTCAGGTTTTGAAACACGACACAACATAGCAATGTGAAATGGTCGATAAGACCAACCCTAACCAGTCAGTGACTGTAGTTCAACGTAGCTCCTGGGGCAGATTTTTGCGATCTCTTCCAGAGTCAGACAACTTCAAAGGCACCGTAATACCTTCTTAATGGGCAGAGTGTATGTTTCTGCGACAGGTGTGTACCTCTTCCTAGTTGTTGACTTGAAATGTGCCGAGCAGAGGCTGCGAAAGCAAGGAAAAGGAGAGGAAAACGTGACGGCCGTCGATACAACACTCAAGCAAAGTCTTTATGCAAGAGAGGCTTCACATAATTGTCACTCCTATAGCAATTGTCAAATGTGGGTGCCGTTTTGGTGTGAATTATGGCACTTTGTCTCCTACACAGATTTCCGCACCCGAACACAACATCACCCGAGATCAACCTTTGTCATTGTTCAATATGGTTGGTTTTCACAGAATCATTCCGTCTCACTTCTCAGCTGCTCCCACTTTCTGTGCAATTTACTCATTATGATTGCGTCTCCACTGTGATATCGCAATCACAATATTCGGCCTCGTCTGTTGGATTTCCTCTAAGCGCGCTCGTCAGGCTCCACTTGAAGGATATCACCCCCTGAGAATCACAAACGCTTCAAAGCGTCCTCAAAGCAACTGTTCTTAATTCAACTCTCTTTCTTGATAATGAGCTCCCATGACTTATCACATCATGCATTGCCTTTTCTCAGCTTCGAATCCCATCCCTGACTTCACCGGACACTCCATGGACCTGGAAATAACCGAGCAGCTTCAGTCAGTACCATGCCGTCAATTGAAACAAGTGAGGCAGGATCTCCGTATCTCCAATTGCGCTGTCGTTCACATGGTCTCTTCCCGCAGGGAAAAGTTGACCTGGCGCTTCAGATGTGGAACGAGCACAGGCTTCAAGATCAACATTAGCGTTGTCGACTTCCTTCCTTGCCGTTGTCCTACGATCAAGTTACACAATTCCCATGCATTGCCTAGGGAGACTCCTTCCCGGTGGAATGACAGACCATCTCTGCTATGTTAATGGTTACCGTGCGGCCGTATCGCGGCCATCACGGCACTGTGCATCTCGAAGAGCGTTGGTTTCGGTGGTATATTTTCATGATGTTGATCTTGCTGTCAGTACGACCTCGCTCGCAAGATCAGATCGGAAGCCACAGACTCGTATCTTAGATCTGGACGTCGATCGCCAACTCATGCGTCTCGATTTCTGCAGCCCAGCCCTGAAGAAAGTATTTGTTGGCTCATGCAGAGGTACTGCAAAGATGGCTTGATACTGTCATTTTCCCATCACCCCTTGAAGACAGGAACACGTCGATGAGATCAAGTGATCAAACCAGGATCCAAAAACCACGCACACCCCACAACCTGACAGGTAACCGGCAGCAATATGCAACCTAAAAGCCGGCCATCAAATGAGAGACGACTCAGAAGCGCGTCAATTTAGCCACTGAAGCAATGCAGGCGGCATCTAGTGCTACGTCTCTCTGCATTTCTCCCAGTAAGACCCCAAATGGGACACATGCGCCTAGCTTCTAAGTTTCTAACGGTCAACCTACACGAATGACATGAGCCTATTATGCATGCAAGAAACCGGTGCCATGTTGGTTAAGAATTGGATTAGGGCTTGACTTCAAGACATTACAGCGTTGCATCGCACGAGATAAGGCTGATCGGCCAGAATACGGCCATTAGCTTCGAGTTTTCCATTTCCTTTCCATTCCCCGTCATAAACGGCATGAGCAACCGTCTCATTCTTCCACCAAGTCGGCGGGCTCCCCCTTTCCTCGCTCAAGAACCCAATGACTGATTTCCCTCCGCTGACAAACAATCTCCGAGAAGTCTCCAGCGAACGAGCACTTAGCACATCTTCTCACAGCACATCTTCTCGTCGCGTCCTACCGGTTTCCTGGGTCTCCCACAAACGGTGGCTTGAGGGATAAGAAAAGCAACTACCGCACCATCGGCTGCAATACCATGCACCCACCACACTTCTACGCCGTACGGGTATGAAGCTCTGTCCCCTCGCAGAGCTCCCCCCTCGTCGTGAGTCGCCTAATATCTCCCGTCCGGAATCAGCAGCCGAAGCTAGAGTACGCAGAAACGTACGGGAGACTCACTCCCATGTTGCCCAGCTGCCACGCCACACGCGATACAATGAAGATCCTCACATGGGTTGTTCATACCCCGAGAAAAAGTAGGGAAAGATACTCCAGCACTCTCTCCCTCACAGTCACAACTCAGGAATACATTAGCCCGTTACACACAGTTTCTGCACCTCAATCACACATCTCCATCCCTTTCACGCCACGAATCTCAGAACTCCCATACCATATGCTTCCGAGCGACCAAGCGACAGACCTCCTCTCTGCCTTGTCCCACGCCGAGAAAAGAGAGGATAGAGAGATGCAAAGAGGCACGCACAGACGTATCCCCTTCCCCTTCCCTTTCCCCTTCCAACAACATCACCTCTCGTCTCCAGACAAACATCCCAAAACCCAAGTCACTCAAAGATACGAGGGAAATGACCTGCATACCCACACCTCCTCAAACCTCAAACACGAACACTCCCTCAAGCAATAAGCATTGAGCATTGAACATTGATCAATAACCGATCTAGGCATTAAGGTTACAACAAAACCAATCCAGCACCCCCCCCCCCCACCCCCCCCATCAAAGCCACCTATGCATACATACTTCTCCCCTCGTTTCTCCCCCTCGCTTTCCCCCTTCTGCAGACAGGCACTACACTACAATGCACCCTTCAATTCTGCGCCTCAACAGCCGTGCACCCACGCACCCAAAAGAATTCCCAAAAAAACCCACAACCTCACAAGCCCACAAGCAAGCCTCCCTCGTAAACCACCCATCGGTCGCTGCGTGGCTTTCTCCCTTCCCTTCCCTTTCCTTTCCTCACCAACCCTCTCCTCCAGAAATATCAACTCCAGAAACATGAAAGACTCGTGGGCCGCGTCCCAGATCTCCTCAGTTCGCTAGACTGCTGAGACACATCCACTCACATTAAGCGCCCGGCACACACACCATCTAGTTCCCCCTCGCCCTCGCCTCTCCCTCCCACTGACCCATCCCATCCAATCCCCTCCAATCCTCTCCCCATCCAATCCCATCCTACAACCAAAACCCCCCCTCCCAAAAGAAACAAAACCCACAAACCGTTGAACCACCGAGGTCTCGGGACACGGGACACGGGAAACGATACTACATGCCGCACGGGTCCTAAACTCTCGGGCGTAAGAAACACCACACCAAGATCTCCTTTCGGGCGTAAAAGATCTCCGTGTCTTGAGACGAGAAACGCCACGAGACGCCACGAGACGCCACTCTCTCACTACATTTGTCACGTTCTTTGAAATGATGTTCATGAGATCTCTTGATTTCCCTGGAGGAAACTCGTTTGCTTGGAATTTGATCGTTCAGATATAGCAAAGAATTCCCATCATAGACCTCACCAAAATTATATACATCTCGAAGAATACTTGTCAATTTCATACTGACTTCTGACTCTCTAATCATCCATACCAAGAAAGAGTCCTGCGACTAGATCAAAAATCTTTCTCCATCCTATTCCATCCCATCCCATCTCTCAAAACCCCAAGTCATGTCATAAAGTCCCAAAACCAAATTACCCTAGTGTTGAACCAAAGAAGTAAATCACTCGCTCACTTTGACACCCCAAGAAACCCAATTTGTACCTGAAAAAATGAGGCCGTCTGAGTAGTAATGTAAACGACTTAGGCATTGCGCCTAGAATCCCAACCGTTCTGGTTCTGCTGGTTGTGCTGTCCCTGATACATTACTTCACGTTGTTGTTGTCGCTGCCGGGCCTGTTGTCCCGCATGTTGAGCCCGTTGAACTTGTGTTTGTTGATGGAACTGCTGTTCCTGCTGTTCACGTTCTTGTTGTTGACGCTGTTGCTGCAAGCCGTGAAGACTAGCATCACTTGCTGTTCGACTTGGAGTATCATCCATCGAGGTACTTGAGATGGCAGACAATCCCCCAGGTTCGCTATCATGAAGACTGTGTCCAGTGCTCTCTCTATCATCAGACCAAGAGACTTGATCAAATGAATCCATCGTTAGATCCGAATAGCTTCGTTGTCGGTGTCTATAACTTCCGTAAATAGTTTGCTTCTCTTCCCACTTTGCTCGAGACTTGGACCCTTTGCTTGTTGATGGTGCAAACCTGCCAAGCTGGATACAGATAGCCTCCCATTTGGCTTTCTCTGAAGTCTTCTTGACGTAGTCGCAAGAGTACAGCTTAAAAGAGGTTAGCGATAACACAGTAGAAATCGATGCAGTGGTGTTTGAGCCTCCACTTCGAATATACATACATAAAGCTTTTCCATCATTCTTCTTCGCCTCATTTGCAAAGCAGCAACAGCCGTCTCAGCAGTTTTCTTCTTGGATTGTCGCTGATCCCAGATACCGCGTACTTGCTTCCAAGTGAGTCCGTCCTTGTACCTTAGCTGGAGGATCATCTTATCTTCGTCTGAAAGTTGTGAATGCAGCTCCGGGGTTGAAAAGACCAGATCGTAATCCATGTCGTCTTGTTCGCTTTTCTTCTGGCTCTTTCGTCCGCGTGATCTAATCGCTGCACCTGCATGGGCTGTCTCAAGCTGCGAGAATGTTGATACGTATGGATCAAACCGTTGGCCATTCATAGACCTGTTGGAAGGAAGCGAGTTGTGACGAAAGGATCCAGTGGCTGGTCGAAGACTTCCAGGGTTAGGAGCGATCAGGGTTGGTGCTTGGGCGGACCTGAATGAAACAGTGCTGGGTAGGGGCGTTTGTTGGTAGATTGGATTCATAGTGTTGTTCTGGCCTCCAGCAGAGTGCGTGTGAGGGCTCAAACTCGGTGAAGAATGCGATGCTCGAGGAGGAGCAGATACACCATATGCTCCAGGATAGAAAGGTGGAGAGCTTGAGGTGCAGAAGACTGGTGACTGAGGATCCAATCCAGTTATGTTGATCTGAAGAGCTGAATATGGAACTCTCGACTTCATCGGCGCATTGTGTCTGGGACTGAAATCAGACTCGTTGACGTCGGCAAAGATATCGTACGCTGGAGACACCAAAGGAGCCTCCAGCTTCAACTCAGGATCTCTATTCATGGCAGCGCTTGTATTAACGGGCAAACAGGGAGAGTTGGTCATTGACACAGGCGTATAGAGGTTTGCGTCTACGTGAGCGGGATAGTTGAAAGAAGACACCTGGTTCTGTGGGTCAGACTCGGTGTTGAGGAAGGCTCGAAGAAGTGAGATAGATTGATATTCTGATAAACATACTGCGCTGTAAGGCGTCGAATCTTGCGGTTGTGTTCTTGTTGCTGAGAAAGAGTACATGGACTCTCGTATTGTCGGAACCGAAGTTTGGTTCTCTGAAGACATCAGGGAACGATAGTTCCTTGTCATGATATTGCAAGGCGATAGAAGGCTTGAGTCGCTGACGAGTAGCATAGACCGACTGATGTTTAGGTGTTAGAAGATAGGACTATCGAGGTTGAGGAATGTGCTCTTACATAAGTCAGGTTGCGATTTCAACAAGAAGCACTGATGAAATTATAGAGAGATCATCCGGAGAATCTGCCTTGCAAATATCATGTTCTGGGATGTGACTCGAGAGAGCCTCGTCGCTAGGGCAAGGTCGTTTGAAGTGCAGTTTGCTAGTAAGGGCCTCTTCTACTTTATCCAGAAAGGGAGGCACAGCAGCATGAGCCCTGGTTACCCAAATGGCCCATCTCAGTGGCGGTGACTGGTGGGTGCGTCCAGGAGGCGGGGCATGCAGGCAGGGATGACTAGGTAGCCGCTGAAGCCTTCTCGGTCCCGGTCAAACGAGCGTGCACGGCACTTGTACCGGGCTTGATCAGCACGGAGCAGTCTTGGTAGCCGTGTAGCACAGAGGAACGATGCCTTGTGGACAGCGTGGGCGATCTCCCTGCGAAGATGCGCTGGAGACGCCAAACCGCCCTGTCCTGTTGGAAAGGCAGGCAGGTGGGAGGGATGGCTGCGGGGATCAAACCAGGTATAAACGACCAGCAGGCAAGGATCGAGCCGGACCGACGGCTGGAGTGCCGCACCACGGACTCAGGTCCATTCGCTGAAGAAGCGTAGAGGCACGGAGAGAGGAGAATGACGATGTACTGCGGTAGCTGCGCGTGTGTTGTGGTTCGTGTGAGTGTGAGTGTTCCTGGGAGACACTTACCAGCATCGAGCCCTCCTCGGTGGGCTGAATAGGGGGGACACGTCGCAAGTGCAGGGTGAGGGATCGCACAGTTCCCGCTGAATGCACCTCGACTCAGCTTGGGGACCGCGGGGCCTGCCCCCATGGTCATCCCATCCCAGCTTCTTCTACCTGACCAGAAGCCGACCAGGAGGGAGGGGTGTCTCCATCCAGCAGCGAGACGGTAATAGCGTCACCCTCCAAGCTACACTACACTACCGTACCAGACTACCAGACTCGCAGCCTGCGCTTCTATCCTCGGCCGCATGCTAGTCGTTTCGGCTGCGGAGATGGTGTGAGAGCGGGTAATGTGATTGAGTGGCAGTCGAAGCGAATCCCGACAGCTTGGGTCAGAGTGGAGCCGTGTCAGCCACTGTTTGGCTGTTCCAGTCTCTCGGGACAGTCTAGCATGGATCCGGCATCGCGCTGACCACCTCCGCCAGTCACATCGTGTGCTCGTTCGACGTGCAGCAGTAGGGAGCCGAAAAGGAGGCGAGGTTGTCTCGTAACCGCGCGCATCGCTGCATCGCTGCATCGCTCATCGCCGTGACTTCGAAAGCAGCCCCCGCGGCGCAGCACAGTACAGTACAGCATGCTTGCTCGCTATTTTGTCGGATGATGGCAGTTCAGAATCGCACTCTCCTCACTCGTCGATATTTGGCGCGACATTATAGCACTTTTGCCTAATCCAGCCAGATGCTCCTCCGTCCCGGGGGTTTATTTACCACGTCAGGAAACACCTGCAGCAAACGAGGTATTTCGAGCGCTTGCTGCGTGTCGCGATGGTCGTCTGCGATGACTCGGCTGCACCGTTCTCATTAACCACCACCATGCGACAGCCGGCCCAGCCGAGAAACATCCTCGCTCATCGTCCCAAAGAACCTGCGGCCGCATCTAGAGGGTCGAACTTTGTGATATACTGCATGAACGGCGGGCCATCTTCAAATGCTGCATGCAGAGCGCTTCCTTCAGCTCGCTTGTCCACATTAGGAGAGAGGTGACATCTGAACGCCTCGATCTGGTGTCTGCCCCGTTTCAAGAGCCGAGTGCGCAAGGACTGCGTGTGGGACCCAGGGATGATGCCCAAAGGTCTCGGAGAACCCAAGATGAGAGCGGTGCCTGCATGCGAACACCGCACAACGAAGAAGCGCAATTGACGCCGATCCGCATTTACAACGCGGCGGCAATCGTGTCTTACGAATCATGTCCTTCGTCTGAATCGTTCAAGAGAAACGGACCCCATCATATACGGAGCATCTGCTGTTCGTTCAAAAGCCTCGCTTGCCATGTCTCAAAATAGTCGAAAGAGCTGAGCGTAGCCACACCAAAGTTCCAGTCCATCGGGTCTCTTCAAAACTGACATGAAATGAGTGTGCCGACAACGCTCGTTTCCGCTCGTTCTGTTGGCCAATGGAAATCACTGAGCCATGGAGGCCAGGTCTGTCGCCTTGAATGAGCTGAGAAGAAACCTTTCTCTCACCCCTACATCTTAATCCGTCTGAGATCATAATGAATGAATCAAGCACCAATAAGATTGAGTCCTCAAGTAATTGAGAAAGTCCGGAGCTCGCGATGCGAATGTACAGGGCTCGAATGGAAACCGAATCATGCCGAACGGGTGCGGGACACAAGTCGAGATCTCAGTGGAAAGGGTCATCAGACTCAGATCATTCGGCGCTGCGTTCCAGACCACTCGACGGACACGTTGGTCGGAGGCACAGATATCTTCCGCAAATCGAATGGTCGAGCATCGAAGAAAAGACCTGGTCGTTGACCCCTTTTAGGGCCCCATCGTCGCTCGTTGATCAGAGCTGTGCTTCCCTCACCGTACGATACACTATGGCTCCTGGCTAAATGAAGAAGGAACTACGGCTGTTTGCATAGATTTGCACCGTCCCATCGAAATATTGTTGCCTACTGGAAGCCCTCTTCCCACACCGACTGCGAATTTGACAGGACGAGGATGCCAGAGGATCTACGCACAGAACCTGGTAGAGGACCCCGCCTAGATCCAAGCTCATGATACATGATGTTACACAGAGGGCACAGATAGCTTCGCTGCTATGCTTGGCACGGAAGCCTGTGCAGGTTTTCGTGCGACCACTTTGCTTCTGTGACTCTGCTGCGAAGAACCAGGCTCATTGACACCCTCGGAGGTGGCATGCTGTCACCAAGACAATTCTATGACCTCTTTCAGGACATTACACGATGCCAGAGCGGATCTGACCTGCGGTCATCACTATTGCGTAGGCGAGGTAGGTCCGTTTTGGTGGCCAGGCTGATTCGCAGAAATCAAGGAGTCCATGAGGCCGGCGCTTAGCAGGACAATGGGCACCCAGTAGTGATTTGGCCGGGCTATGCCAGTGCTCTGGTTTCTCGTTGAGTTTACTCTCTCGCAGGGTTCCGACAGGCCTATTCGCATGCACTTCACAGCTCATCGAGTGCTGATCTGGAAGGTGGATAGACGAAAAACAGAGTTAGCCCAATTCTGCACCTGCGCGTGGACATTAGACACGCGTTGGACTATTCTCATGGCTTTTGAACGGATGGAGGCGTCATTTTGAGTGGTACCTTGCAGGCTGTGGTCTTCATTCCGAATGGAAGATCGATGAATTGGTGAGACTGAACTACCACCACATGAGGGCACGGATTGACACTATCAAGCCGTGTTGACTCAAGATAAACATCCTGCGAGAATATCAGTCTCTTCGCCGACCCCATTGATTCATCGCAAGTCTCTGGGGTCGCAGACCTAAGTGCGGTGCTCAATTTCGACAACTGGGGTACCAATCAACATGACCGGCAACTCAGAGGCATGACGATATCGTATCGAATAGATAGGCACAAGTGCGTAAACCGGAATGAAAAGAGAGAAGCAAGAGCAGTATTGAAGCAAGATGGAAGCAAGATTGGAACGATCGTTCGCGCGCGGAGGATGTCAAAAAGCGCTTGCTTGCGGGCAGTCACGAAAGATGGTGCCTTCCGAATTGGCAACAACTACCCTCCACAACCCACACTCAACAAGGAAGCAACGCAAAAGACATTCTCCACATCGACACATCCGAGAGTTATATACGCGCAGTATCATCGCGACAACAATCTTCGACGTGTTGATCGACCTCCATTACGGCCATTGTCAACAAGGCCATCTTCAACGACCGGCCCCGCCTTCGACCTCGAGAGAAGAGCAGAACCCGCCACAATGAAAGGTAATCAGATTTGGAGGATCATTTATTGAGCAGAACCCTCATATTGATGGAGTCCACACGAACCGTTGATTGCGAGGGTTGCGACGAGTCGACAACTTTACGCTATGCGATACACTTAGCAAACAATCGAATGCGACAGATCAGACAAACTCGACGCTCTCATGGCATCTGCGCTCCGCCGAATCAGATAATATGCCTTCATACGACCATGGCTACAGGTTGTGATACCTCGATCGCGTTCTGTCCTCGATCAATGCCCCTCTTCGCGGGTGTCTTTACCATCAACACTTCAACGGCCACGAGGACGATCTTCAAATCAGTATAGGAAGATCGCTTCTATCTGCAGACCATACATTGAAGCCTTCTCAACTCCTTTTGGATGTTAGCGCATTGAACTGCATCTCCTCTATCTGCGGCCCTCTCTTCGACCACCCCTCCTCACTGCCGAAAAAACCACTTTCGAACACCTGCAGGCACAACAGAACTCCCAGAACTCCCAGAACGTGTCATACCATGACACGTCGACATTGGGGAAGGTACACAGACGCCCACATTACTCGCATTAAAAGGTGGTAACACAACAGCGCGCACCACCTACAGCCACTGTCCAGCACCACAATTCTCCGCCTTGTACTTTCTTCAACGACCCCATTCTCATGCATGTCCTTTGGATTTGCTCCAAGACTGAACTCCTTACCAAACACAACCTGGACACACAGAAAACAAAGAAAATAAAGAGTGGAAAAGGACAACCAAAGTACGAACGAGACCTCAAGCTGCGTCAAAAAACACGAACTTCAATTTACACAAACCACCGAACACAATTACAAACACACAAACCCACGACCATCTCTCAAGCAAAGCAGTACTGCGGCCATTATTCTCTGTGTTTTCTCAATGTCCATACCTATAGCCCATCGGACACTCAGAAAACTCATACAGTACCACAGACAATCACGACTCCACAACCACAATTATCGAAAAGAAGAAATACCGACCCACACCACCCACAGCAGAGAACCACAATCTCTATTTATCACTTTTCTCCATACAGACTACGGACTCCGAAGTCATAATACGTAAGCCCCTCGTTCCATCCTTCAAATCTCACCTCACCTCGTCACAGCCCCTTCCTCCTCACTTTCCTGATTTCGAGATTCCATTCTATCAATTGCATACATACAATCCAATCCAATCACGTATCCACTCATCATCCACCATATAGGTACTTCCATGTTTTCCTTCATGATTCTCATGCATCATTACATCCATTCTTACTTGCTCCATATGTATTCCTTCCACATTCATTATATACCAAAAGAAATGAAATCCATTTTCAAACACAATCCATTCCCCCATTTCAATGTGCAGAAATAACGCAAATCCATTCCCATGAGGGTTTTTAACTCTCGTTCCTCGACTCTCGATTAAATCAATGACGTGAAGTGTGCGCACACCCAAGTAGACTATTTACTTCTTTCCTCCCATCAGTCATCTCCTCAAAGATACACCAAACCCCAAGCCTCAAGCCCCAAACCCCAAGCGAATAGAAAAGGAGTGAAGCTCGAGCCAGGACGTGATCTGAGTTGAGGTGATGATGCTCTCACCAGCTCCATCCCAGAGGTGATGTAAACATCCATCCGTCTTGATGTGACCTCGATTATCCTGAGAAATCAGAATTGAACCACGAGGATGCCGGTGGAAGGACAACTAATGCCCTACTTCACTGAACCGCAACACCTCCAGATAAACCCTTAACCACTCCCTCACTCCCTCACTTCCTCATCCCCTCCACAACTCTCATACCTCAACTCAACCCATTACTCTCCAACCCCTGCACCGCCGCATAACTATACGGGAAATCCACCAACCCATCCAACATCCAATTCAACGGATCAAAGACCTCATAATTACTCTCTGAATACCCCACTCCGCCCATCATCCCTGATGGCAACCCATGGCTCTGATTCGGAGTCAGGGATCGACTGTTCATGTTCGTCCCGTCGTTGGCCGAGAGGAGATGGGTTTGTAGTTGATTCTGGTGGCTGGAGTTGGAGGTTGCGTGGGAGGGGTTAGTTGGGTTGGAGGGGAGGAGGGTGCTATCCATGTGTGTTGATGAGGCGGAGGATTCGGCTGCTGAGTCGGGGTTTGTAGGGTTTTTCATTGCTGTGAGGGTGTTAGTATACTGACAATCTTTCCATTTCCCATATATCTTCTGATTGCGGATTCTAGGTAAGAGAGAAGGAAAAGAGATAGGAGGAAATAAAATATTAGACAATCGAGAAGAAAGAGCTGCGGCTTACCTTCAATACTACCCCTCCCCTGAGCTTGAAACTCCTCTCTCCATCTCCATATCGAATCAAACACCAAGCTCTGACTCATCCTACACCTAACCTTGAGTTGGAGACTATCATCTACCGACGTCGGTCTATCATGTCCATTCCCATTCTCTCTCATCGCCTGCATCTGAGAACGTTGCTCAACACGAGCTCCATTCCACATCTGCACCATCAGTTCGGCCAATCTCCACGGTAAGTCATTGTTGATAACCGACATTGATCGAATAGCTTGGATCGTACGATGGAAAAGCTGTCTCCCACGCTCAAACTCTATTTCCCTTGCAAAGAATGAAGAGAGAAGTTTCAAGAGCGTGAAACCGGCGGCGAAGATCATCTGAAGGATGTAATTATTCGCATAACGCAAGAATCCCGCAGCTTGATTATCAGGCGCAGCTTCGAGTTCGAATACTGTATCTAGGAATGCAATGGCAGATCTCCATAAACCCATGAGGTCGTCCATATATCCGACTGTTTTCGGCGAGTCGAAGAATGCTGATAGTCTAAGATGGAGACCGGCAGCTTTGAGATGGAGGTTTATGACGGGAGAGAGTTCGCCAGTGTTGATCCGTGAGAGGATGGAGACTTGGAGTTCGTTGAATTCTCGTCGGTATACTCTGGTGAGTGTTGCTCTGAGCTCATCACCTGCTACACCACGAGGATCGGAAGCGTTGCTGTACATCTCTTTTGAGACTTTGTCACAGAAACGCTCGATTTGGAGACGGGCTTCGAGTTCTGGTGATAGCTTGAATGGGCCTTCTTCGCCTGGTCGGACGGCGAGTGTCCAGTCGTAGAGGGAGGAGGCTGGTTGACCGTAGCCTGTACCAATGCTTTGAGCCACGATGTTGCAGACTGCCCATGTTGTCACCCGGTCGTGGAGTTGTTCTTTGTTGAGATCTACCGAAACTCGAGAGAAGTCTTGAGTATGACTTGGTCTGTGCAAGCCAATACCGGTTGCAGCCTTCATCATCACACCACATAAGATGTGTGTGGGATCTGTCGATGTTGTACTGGTCGGTAATGGCCAAGTGCATATCAGACATAAAGCCTTGACCACATAATGATTGTTTGGTACCTCTCCAACTGTCGTCCAGAGAAGTCTGGTCAAAGGTCCAGAGAGAGAAGTCAACAGCCCTGGATCAACTGTATAGCGTCTCGAGGCGACCGCAATAATGACCCAGAACAACAACTTCTCCTGTCGATAGTACTGTTCCGGCGGCTGTAAAGGATCGAGGAACGGCAAATATCGATGATAATAATGCCAAAACTCCCCAAACAGATGATTGATCGCATCCTCCGTCAACCCCACATTCTCAATATCATGCACAATCCTCGGCAACGAATATGATCCTCCTTGCTTCAGATGTAGAAGTGAAGACACGGCCTCATCCGATCCCATAAATGATTGAGCATTTCTCGAGTACGGTGACTCCATCTCATCTTCATCGTCGACCATGAACCCTTGTGCTTGCGCTCGTTGTAGATTCCTCCGCAGACGGTCAATCTGCTTCTCCATCTCAGCGTGTTTACTCCGTTTCCCTACGCGCTTGAAGTTCGACTCGATTTTACATTCGAGCTTCAATCGATTGCAGCGACTGCAGGTTGTGAACGGGTCTTGGACAACATCGCACCGTAACTATACCACCCAATCATTAGCATCAATTCGCAAACAATTAAGTTCAGCCTCTTTGTTTAGTTAAGCTCCCGACCCGTGAAGTTTCTTCACACAGTCGCCGTCGCCGTCGCATCCAACATCTCCCAAGTTTCTTTCTGACTCACTCACCTTCTGCTGTCTACACTCATTACACGCCCTCTTCACCCCGGGCTGCCTCCTCCTCTCCCCCTCCTCCTGATCCTCCTCCCCTCCACTCCCAGGACTACTCTCAAACTCCGCACCGCTCCTCTTGCGCTTATAACTATTGCCTGTTCCCGGTCTGATACTGGTCGTCGGGCTCGTCGCCGTTGCCCCACCACTTGCTACCCCCTCCATCTTTTCCTGTCCTGTCCCGTCGTCTCACTTCCCGACCGTGGGCCGAGCCGAGATACCGGATTGCTTTTTCGACTTTGAGGTTGGGCCGGATGATGGGTTGCGAGGTTAAGGTGTCCGGTGTCGCAAGTGTGAGTGGTGAGTTGGTATTCCGATGGCGGAGAGCGCGGGGTGCGAAAAGTAAAGCTTGAGCCTCGAGATGGGTTGAAAGCTTTTTGCCTAGATGCGTAGGGTTAGATTACGCGAAGTTTTTGGGACATGAGTCAATTAGGAAGGTCGTAGCGGGATATTCGAGTTTCTCGAGTTTCGCAGACCTAGGTACATATGATGATGAGAGTTCCTGTTTGAAAGGAGTTTGAGTTATCATTGAAGCACTCGAGAGATTTACTTCCAGAAAACGTCCAATCTATCTGAAAAGAATATGGCGTCAACACCCAAACGTCCATTACTCAAAGCCGCACTCCGACCACCGCGCCCGGAACCCTCGAGTCAGTCATACACCCAGAAGCCAGCTTCAAAATCAGAAGTGTTCATCGTCAAAGGCAAACAGAAGCCCATCGCTGGTAAGATCGTGGCTATAGATTTTCGTTGCTCCTTCCTGCTTATAATAGCCAGTCACAGAGTTCAACTCTCGAGCCGTGCCACAGCCATTCTTGGATCCATCAATAATGGAGAAACGAATCCGAGAACAGAAACAATGGGAAGCAGAACAGTCAAAGAAAGCCAAACTTGAAGCCGCAGAGAGCTCTCAAGGTCGCTGAACTCCCGGTTTCCAGATTCCCAGGCTGAAGAGATGTATATCACGTGACATGACCTCAATGGCTTGCACGTGTTTGATGATCTTCACTCTCCCGAGGTCTCTCCAGGTCTCCGGTCTTCACGATGTCACTCGGACTCACTCCAAGGTGAAGCTTTTCGGCAATAAGGCCGAGGGGTCAATGATATCGTGGCGTCCTGCAAGTCGACATCTTCTTCACATCATGTGTTGACGATCTTCGGATTTTCCATGTACCCCGCCTTTTGGTCTGCCTGGTGAGGTTTGGAGGAACGGATTATCCGGAGCGTGACGGTCCAACGACGAGTGCTGGATCGTGAGGTTGTTCTTATGACCTTTGAGAATAAGGCAGCTTGTCGGTTACTTTCGGGTTGTGATTAGGAGTGCGCTTGGGAGAAGTACGGTTCTGTCTGCGATAGGAGGAGCCGGAAGTGAGGGACAAATGGACAATGAGATGAAGCATTCTCGAGGCATTAAAGATCAAAAGCCATGGTTGCTTGGGCTTTAGATCTCGAATCTACGAGATCTCATATCCACTCGCTCACTCACCGTCCTAACTTTATTTCATAACCTTACCTGCCCATGGCCTCGTGGCTCTGAAAACATGACTCGGAAGATTGTTGATCAGATGTGCCGAATCTGAAGCTACTCTTACCTCTGGAACGGTTCACCCCGCCATGATAGACCTGAACGTAAGTCAAAAGGGAATAAAGTAAGCTTTGACATGGTCGATGGCCCGGGCCAAGAGAGATCGTCTTCATGACAGCCACCAGAGTCTGAGCCTCGGTACGAAGGACCATGGAACATCTGAAGGAATGGCCAAGAGCTTCACAGCAGCAGTAATAGAGTCATCAGAAAATAGAGCTTACGATATGATGCAAACATCTCTTGTTTGAGGCGTTCGTCCGAGATATTCCAGTTCATTGCCAATGTGGCGCAATACGGCACAATCAATCTTGAAAGGTCTGAGATACTCGACTGGATACGGCTTGGAAATCGGGCCCTGTGCACCATGAGTTGATGAGCTGATTTCCTGATTGGGCGATGAGCCCACAAAGAAATGCCCGCATCATTCTGGGTCAACAAAGGCATCAAAAGCAAAGTACCGCACCTCTTACTACCAGCTTCTCCAGCTGGCATCGGGAATAAAAGGACCGAGTTCTGGTCACAGGTGAGATTCTTTGAACACGCTGGAGCGACTCATATCGAATTCCTTACCTAAACACGCAAACCTGGAGAACAAAGCTCGAAGATATGACGCCAGACATGTCGATCTCTTGCTGGTCGAGCTGGTGATGTTGTTCTCCCAGTCACACGGCGCAGCGAACAGAGCTTACCTCAACTTAGCCGGCCAATCAATCTCTCGTCCGGAGCCCCACTCCGTCAACATCGCTATGAGCAAGGATGAGCTGACAACAAACACATCAAGGCACGAACCGAGAGCAGCTTCCTATCCAACGCACACTCCCATTGCTCACCTCGCCAACGCGACACAACTGGCTGAACATCCAGTCCATTTAGCGCAGAGTCCAGAAAGACATCATCAACCCAATGATATCACCCGCGGAAGAATGACACCGCATCTTGCGCAGGGTCCCGGTACCTTGGCCTTACATGCCTCCATGCCTCGCATGCCAAGTTCTCCCACGTCAAGCCTCACCGGACACCCATCACAGCCACTTGGACCCTGAGGAGCTGTCCGAACGGAGCCATAGTGCTGGCACCAGAGAGGAGCATTCAAGTCCATAGTGCCATCGTCGCAGGTACTCTACAGCAGATCATCGGGCGATGGGTATGTGAATGCGTCCTTCCGACTGGGAGCCATACCAGTCAGTGCACGCCGGCCACTTCCCCTTTGGGACCTGTTTGGCAGGATCAGCAGTGCTCGCAGCCAGCCAGGAACCTTTCCGCTCTTTCTTTGTGATCACGGCCTGATCTGGCTTTGTTTTTGGGACTTTGCGGGGAATTGTCATAGGTAAGGCCAGGTGGATCAAGGTAAGGTTATTCTCATTTGTACGGAGTACTTAAGGTTGTTCTTGCCCTGCCCTTTCGGCGGCCTTCGTTTCCCAGCCATCAAAGCAAGACATAGCCTGATATCAAGCTTGTTCCCTCACAATACAAAACCTTGATGCATACCCTTTCCATATCTAAACTTTGTTTACAATAACCACAATGGTTTTTACCAAAGCTCTTACTATTGTCGCAGCTTGTCTGTCTCTGACAGAAGCTGCGCCAAGATTGTAGGTATTTCCAGAACAGGAAGGCGCAATAGCTTACACTAAACAGTAACAAACGCGCACTTGCATTCGATTACAATGACAACAAGGTTCGAGGAGTCAACCTTGGTGGATGGTTCGTCCTTGAGCCATGGATAACTCCATCTCTCTTTGCGGAATGGGGTCCAGACAGAGGTTCAGTGGTGGACGAATACACCTACACCGCAGCATTGGGCCCGACTGAAGCTTTGAATCGTCTCGAGAACCATTGGGCAACATGGATCACTGAAGACGATTTCACCGAGATTGCGTCAATGGGTCTGAACCACGTCCGCATTCCCATTGGTTACTGGGCAACCAATCCCCAAGAAGGCGAGCCATATGTCCAAGGTCAACTCACATATCTCGACCAAGCTATCGGATGGGCGAGAACTGCTGGACTTAAAGTCTTGATTGATCTGCACGGAGGTATGTACCCAATCCCTCCAAACATTGGGCCTACTAACACATTTCAGCACCTGGCTCACAGAACGGCTTCGACAACAGTGGCAGGTACGGTAACATAAATTGGCAGTCCGGCGACAACGTTGCCAACACCCTCCTAGCAATACAAGCCCTCGCAGATCGCTACGCATCCCAAACCGACGTTGTGACTGCCATTCAACTCTTGAACGAGCCTGCCAACTGGGCAAACGATGTGGACCAAATCAAGAAGTTCTATTACGATGGTTGGGGCAACATTCGAAATGATAACGCAGACACAGCTGTGGTGATCCATGACGCATTTCTAGAACCCTCGAGTTGGAATGGATTCATGAACTCAGGGAGCGGAGTGAACAACGTTATCCTGGACACACACATCTACCAAATCTTCAGCGACGACGAAGTAGCCATGAAGCCCTGCGAACACGTCCAAACGGCTTGCGGCGCTGGCCCTCGCGTTGCTGGCACCGATAAATGGACCATCGTCGGCGAATGGACAGGCGCACAAACAGATTGCGCGAAGTGGCTCAACGGCCTAGGAATCGGCGCACGCTACGACGGTACCTTTGCCGGCTCAACCTCCCAAGGAAGCTGCGATGGTAAATACGAAGGCACCGTTGATGGTTTGTCGGATGTCGATAAAACCAACCTGGCATACTATGTTGAGGCGCAATTGGATGCTTATGAGCAGCACTCCGGATGGATCTTCTGGGCGTGGAAAACTGAGAGTGCACCAGAGTGGAATTTCAGGGATTTGACTAGAGCCGGTCTTATCCCCCAACCTCTTACGAGTCGGAACTTCGCGTCGCAGTGCTCGACGAGCGAGTGTCTTATCCCTGGCAACTGATCCGAACGAGTGCTGTAGTGAGGCCTTGGCGGAAGCGTGGCCTGCACATATCCGAGGCGAAGATCACGAAATCCGATTGTTTATATTCTTCCTGTATATATGTATATTCCCCCTTTGCGATTTGTATCTCAGATTTACGATATCACGATGGTACGAACCGGTGGCGCGAGCTTGATACCCCTTCATTCGCTCAGGGAGTTTTTTGGAATTGGAGTGGATGTATGGATGGAAATTATTCTAGATACCTTGGAAACAGTTTAAAGCAGATTCGGTATGGGATTTAGCTCAGCTTAGCTTAGTTTATCGGTATGCAAATCAATGTAAGTTGTTGGTATTTGTGGCCATGAGTGTGGAAGTTGTGAATTGTGAGGCTGGACATGTAAGTCGTCTGTTTATTTAACTGCACGGAGTCGTGGGCGATGTAGGTGAAGTCGTTACCTCACATTTGAGATCTCGTCTTGCATCTATCGGCAAAGTTAGGGTACTGTATTGTATGCTGTCCTCAATTCTGCTCATTTCTGCTCCAAGTCCTCCGAGAAGCTCTTGCCCGTTTTTATTCCGGAAGTTTGAGGGTTTGGGTTTGGGTTTGAGGCTTTTGATGGGGACACCATCGCAGCGGCAGTTTCCAGAGCCGAGTACGATGCAAGATTACGATGTTTTCTTCGAGTCGGATAAGTACTATGTTATGAAGTTATGAAGTTATGGACTACGAGGATATGAGAATATGAAATTATGAAGTTGTGAAGGCCTCTGATTGAAGGGGCGGAGAGGTATAGATTGTTTGTATGGTGTGTGTAGTGTGGTATAGGTATGGTGGTATATCGTGATGGACCTCGAGCTTGGAATTTTGTATATCATACTTCGTCTCTGCGATGTCTTTTCCGAGGACATAGATTTGATATTAATGGCTCTGTGTATATGTTTAGAGGAAGGTACCTAGGTATGTTTCTACTATCATAGCAAGCGAGCTGAAGGTCTTGAGGGATAGGTTTGGAGTGGTGGAGAGATTTTGGTGATTCTTGTGGTTGTTGTTGGTGGTGAGCTCGACTCAGTGAGGAGTTGTTGTTGAAGAAGAGGTGTCTTGGTTGTCTTTCCTTTGGTTTAGTCTTGATTGTCTTTGCGTGTTTTGTTGGTAGTGGAACTTTTTGATGTTCGTGAGGAGTGATTTGTTGTTGAATGAGATGTATGGGTCAAGTAATTCGGGATTATTGTCAAAACATGTTGGGTTCTGCTGTCTTGCAATAAGTTCTAGATGTGTTGGTAGTGTTCGAGTTGCTGATTGTTAAGCGAAGAGATGTTGGCTGTTGATTTCTTTCTCCGAATGGCGCGGACCGAACCATGATGGAGGTGGGACGTCAAGCATGAGTCTGCAAGGTTCCACATGCGGGTAAAATAAAGGTTCGATGTTATTCTCTTGACAATTGTCTCCAGTTGTCGAAGACTGAAAATACCTGACGAGGAGAGAGGTCGCGTGGAGAGCTTCGAGGTTGGGCACGACATGTCGAGGGGGTTGTTAATCCTTTGTTGACAAGTATCTGCATGGTTCTCCAACCGATAAGTTTTCCAATCAGAAGTAGTGACTCACCCACCCATTCACCACCACAAGGCTACCTCTCAACCCCCTTATCATCCCTAATCCCCTACTCCATCTCCTCAGGCACCTCTCAGCCTCATCTCGTCCCCTCTCCCCCCGCCCCTACATAACCCCAAATAAGCACAAATCCACCCAACCCAGCAGCGTCAAAGACTCGGCAAGGCGCGTATAGGAGTCTGGCCAACTTCATATACCCTATGACTACAAGTTAAGCTTACGTCCGAGGTTCAGTAGCGCTGCGACCGATGACGCCTTCTCCAGTCTTTCAGATTTCTAATAAAGGGTTGTAAATCCGTTTGGTGACAAGCGGCTGGCTGGGGGAGGTTTAATCAAATTGCCTTTCGGGGTACCTTTTTGGTGGGTTTTGGTTTGGTTTGGTGGTGGTGAGAGTTTTTGCTGTGGCAGGGGGGTTGTTTATTCGTTGCTGATTTGGGCTCGCTTAGGGTTTTGCCGATTGTTTTTTGAGGAATGAAGGCGTTGCCGGAGCTGGGCCGCTTTTTGGTATAGGTATCTATTCTATTTCAATTTTGATCTCATACTGCTGTGCTCTTAAACTAACTTTCCGCTGAATTTCAGGGATTTTCTGACAGAAGTCTTCTATTTTGGTCGAGATCAACAAAACCTTGCAAAATATAAGAAGAATTTTCAACCGCTCTTATTCTATTTTTGAGTTATAAGATCTTCTCCCAATAGGAACAATTCCATCGCTACCTCCAGTTCAAAGATGGCCATTGGTCCTATCACTTTCCTGAAAACCTCCGGCTTTTACCATATATCAAATCACGTAAAATACCTCACTCTTAGCACTTTATCATAATTAAACGTCACTGCATCTCAACGCCGCACGAAGAACGTCAGAAGAACAGGAAAGCTCTGGTTTGCTCTGTGGACTTGAGTCAAGTAGCAATAATTCTTCGCATGAAGGATTGGGCATTTTCCGGTGGGAGTGAAGAGCTATCGGTGAAGCATTCACTTGGAGCTTTGTTTAAAAGCTGGAATGTCAGATCCAAGTTGACTGATTCTTTGTCGGATATTGTCTCTGACGTGGGTCAAGTACCATTGGGTCAATCTTCATTATGCTGGAAGGGGATAGTGGTCCTGATTGGTACACAAATGGTGTGGAATATTTTGGATTGGTCAGATTTGCAAAGTCATTTCCGTCATTATGCAAGTCACCTTTCACGATAATGCTATTTCATTTCTGCTGCAACTGAGTACGGATAGCTAAGTATCAGAGTAAAGAAACCTATCTTCCCACTTCTGACGAACCACTTGTGACACCCATGGTACCCTACAACATGTCAATGAAGAGAAACTTTTGACTACCACTAGACATTCTTTCATTCAACTCAATTTATTCCGCAATATCAACGTCATCACCATGAGATGAATAACTTCGAGTCTGGGCAGCATAGCGACCCCGCAATACAGTCTTGCCGAAGCCGCACTCCACAATTTGCCAAATGACTTATGGATCACCGTCAACGGAGATATGGATATGCAACAACATTCCAATATCGGCATCCTTATGGTGCAAGAAGTATGTTTCCCTTTCACTATGAAGACAAAGAGAGTAAGTAATCTTGCAAATTACAGATCCGGGGCAAAGTGTACCCCGCCACCATACGTCACTTGGTATTTCTGTAGTCAATCTATGAGGTGTCTTTGTTTCAGATTGAAAGAGTGATATCAGGGAACAGCAGCTGAATTGAGAAGGTTTTGAAGAGTGTAGCTGGAAAGGATCCTCGAATTCTGGCTATGGAGTCACACCGGGGCTTGAAGGTTGGAATGTTGATCAAGGATAAGCAAAAAAATGAGAAAGAGGATGAGGAGAAAAGCCCCAGGTTTCATGGTAGGTGTTAGAGAGGAAGCCGAGATAGAAGGTGGTGGAGGAGAACCGAGACAGAAGCAAGGAATAACATGTTGTCAATATGATGGGAGGAGGAAGTTTCTACATCGACGATACACTAGATTACTAGAGAACATTTGAGCTCGCGTTCCTACCAGTAGAAAACCCAGCCAGCGGGTTCCTGCAGAAAATTGATATATTTGAACTCAACATTTCCAACATTTCTCGTATTCCACAATATACCTCTGCATACGATCGAACTCCTGCAGCAGCTTAAAGTCCAACACTTCCAGGATGTTTCACGTTCGTGAGCTATCTTTCGTTGCACACATTCTCTTATCGATATCCAATTATTCCAGAAAGTTTCTTTACAGCTCGTATCCAGCACGCCTCCTTGCATATGATCGAGCATCCTCCTGTAGCAAATCTCCAACACTTCCAGAAGGTCTCGTATCTGCGAACTAGCTTTCAGCCCTCGACCTCATTCCACGTCTTCTTGATATCCAGTAAATATAGAATCTCGTTCCACCTCCTCATCGTCGCTGTTAAATCCTCACTGGCTATCCTCCATGCATTAAAATCCCAATTAGGGCAATATACCTTTCAACCAATCTCCATCCTCATCTCGCCTCTTATTCTATTTTCTTCTCAATCACATCCCAAAATACTTCAAATCCCATCCTAATGGCACCCTCCCAGCTATTTCTGCATCCTGTTGTGCGACCTGCACAAGAGGTGACAATAGAGTGCTGGAAATTCCCAAGCCGTGTCAGATCTGCCTGATCCTTCCATGCATGTCCCATGCATACTTTCCCGCTTCTTCATTTCATAGGTTGTTTGTTCGATAGGTCTACCTAAAAGTTAAGCGCTGCGTGCATGCGGCCCGAGACATGGGAATCTATTTGGAATAAATTTCTCGATCCCGAACCGAGTCTAGAGATGCCGAAGCGGTCCGTATCGGGATTGTCAGCAATGCCTCATTTTCCACGACTTCTTCCGCATCGGCGACAGCCCTCGTTATGCGACGACGTAAAAGTATATCCTCAAAATAGAATTAAGGGATCACAGTAGTGAAACCCGTGATAACAAGCCGACCCGTTGTTTTCAGTGGGGGATTCCCGATAACATACTTCGGTGTGTGCGGGGTCGATCTCGCCGCACCCCACAATTCTGAGAAGGTCCTCGAGATCGGGACCACATTCGCCACAGACACATGCGCATAAAAGAAACTCCGGGAAGTGGATGGTTTTGGAGACAACATCTTCTCATCAACAACATCAAAGTAGATCTTGACCACGATTTATATACTTCTTATCGATACTTACAAGAACGTGTCGTGGATATCACAAGATCTCGCTTCCCCGGATTGACTCCCTTTTTGCCGAGACTTTAGAGACAACCCCTCTTCACTTCCTTCCATCCATAACCGAGGACTTCACATCATCAACTCTCAAACAACAAGAAGAACATATATTCAAAATGTCTTCAAACGGAACCTCACCAACAACCCACCCTCTCATCATAAACAACAAACCCCACACCACCACAGCATCCTTCCCCGTCCATTCCCCGGCAACAGGAGACCTCCTCCACCACTTCTCCTCCGCCTCCCTCACCGACACCGAAACCGCCATCCAATCCTCCCACGCCGCCTACCCAGCATGGAAACGTCTCCCCCCAAATCAAAAACGAGACATCTTCCTCAAAGCCGCCGAGATAATCACCTCTCGTCTCCCGGAGCTGAAGAAAGCCATGGTAGAAGAAACAGGCGCCGCGCCCGCCTGGGCAGATTTTAATCTCGGTCTCGCTCCGGAAATTCTGAAAGATGTCGCTGGGAGATTATCTTCGATTACTGGGTCTATTCCTCAGACGTCACGGGAGGGGGTGAGTGCGTTGGTTTATAAGGAACCGTATGGAACTATCCTCGCTATTGCTCCTTGGAACGCACCGTATATCCTAGGGATTCGATCAATTATCTATCCCTTAGCAGCGGGCAACACGGTGATATTGAAAGCGCCGGAATTTTCACCGTTGTGTTCAAAGGGGATTGTGGATGCGTTGCATGATGCGGGGTTACCGGAGGGAGTGTTGAATTTGATTGCTCACCAGCCGAGTGATGCTGCTGCTGTTACTAAACACTTGATTGAGAGTCCTATCATTAAGAAAATCAATTTCACGGGATCGACGGCTGTGGGGAAGATTATTGCGGAGCTTGCAGGGAGGAATCTGAAGCCTGTACTGCTGGAACTGGGAGGAAAGGCACCAGCGATTGTATGTGAGGATGCGGATTTGGCACTTGCTGCTCATGAATGTGTTCTCGGAGCTTTCTTGCATGGAGGACAGATTTGTATGAGTACAGAACGAGTCATTGTTCATGAGAAGGTGGTTGATGAGTTCCAGAAGGAATTCGTCAAGGCTGTTGCAGGATTTGCTCCGGAAAGTGGACCAGCGCCAGTTCTCATCAATGCGGGAGGTGTTGCTAAGAATAAGAAGTTGTTAAAAGATGCTGTCAGCAAGGGAGCTGAGATTGTTCATGGAAATCATGAGAATGGAGAGGGTGCGAAGATGCATCCTGTTATTGTCAAGGGGGTGAATAAGGATATGGATCTTTACTACACAGAGAGTTTTGGACCGACTGTCTCATTGATGGTGGTCAAGAGCGAGGAAGAGGCGTTACAGTTGGCGAATGATACGGAGTATGGACTCAGTGCAGCTATTTTCACCAAGGATTTGGGTAAGGCGTTGAGGATGAGTAGGGAGATTGAGAGTGGTGCCGTGCATATCAATGGGATGACGGTACATGATGAAACGGCGTTGCCGCATGGCGGTAAGTTACTCCACCTTTTTCGGTATTTGGATCATGCTGATGTGAAATAGGTATGAAATCAAGTGGCTACGGCAGGTTCGGAGCTGCAGGACTTGATGAATGGGTGAGAACGAAGACTGTGACATTCAAGGATTGAGGTGTTTCAAAACACCGTCTTGTATTCCAGAAGAAAAGAATTGGTATGATGCTCATTTGACTGTGTTGGCTGTGCTTGATTTTCGAAGACATTTGAAAAATAAACGAGCCTGCAGTTAACATTGCAGCACTTGCTACAAAGCACTGTTACGATACTTTGGAAAACATGGCAAGTGAGCTTCACAATGCACTAAAAGGTCTCCCACAAAGTCTTTATTCCGAAATGTCCTAATTATCCATCCCATGGTAGAGTGAAAAATCGATCCTGGCCATCCACTCAGCGCGGAACACTGAGCTGTGTATCGGTAATAGTTGGACCTATGGTCGCACTTGTAATACTCACCAGATGGCAAACTTTACCAGTCCTCTTGGGTGGTGTCCCATGGGAGATCGGCATCCTTGACCTCGAAGCAGAGAAAGTGATTGGACAAATCGCTCTTGCTGGCAGGGTCCTCCTTCAACAAAACAAGACACCTCTTTAGAAATGGCGATAAGATCAACTGCAGGTGAATTCTGCCGGCGTTATCGCAGTTATGGGCAGTTGAGAGTACTCTTTGAAGCAACTTTGGCATCATGACTTTTCCATCTGTGGAGCAGCATGATGAAACACCATCAAACATAACTAAGATGATTACGTTGGTTTCCTGACCACGACCGAGAGGGAAGTTTGAGGCCAATTGGGGTGCACTGGCCCAGAATTCCTCAATTGATCTCTTCAGATTCGAAGTCGCACTGTTAGCCATGGTGACGAGATCTGGTTGATGGAGCTCGTCCGTGTATCTTGGCTTTGACCACGGACCTAGACTGAGAATGAAGCTTTCACGGAAGAGCTTTGCGTGTCTCAACTTTTGTGATGCGACGAGAAGCGCGCATGGATCGATGTTGATAGTAGCTAGAACTCCAGGGCTGTTGACCATAACACCATCGAGACTGTTATACAGCTTGGGCAAACATTGGTAATAGTCAGCATGTTGGGTCATGGTAATGAGCTCGGCAACATCTGTGATCTGGTAGTCACGACTGAAGATGGCGCAGAGGATGCTGTTGAAAGCCTTCATCTCGCGTTCCTTGTCTCCTTGGAGTCGAGAAACATCCTTGGAGCGAAGCGTTGAATCGGAGGTGAGGTGCCAGATTCCGTCCTCATCGATGGCCGTGTACCAGTCAGACTTGAACAAGGGTGAAGTTGAGCTCGGAACAATGCCCCCGGAGGGTTTAAGGTAGGTATCAAAGAACGCGGAATTGATCTTTAATACCCTTGGGTCGATATGGTATTCTTGGTCGAAGACGAACATTCGGACATCAAGCTTGTTATTTCGGAGGGTGAAGATGATTGGGTCTTTATAAGAGTCAGTTTCGCTCGTAATATCTGGGGTGTGTTTGATGTCGAAGAGCAAGGTTGAAGGATGAAGATCGAAATCATAAGATGGACTCACCTTTGGGATCTGTCTTCTGTTTCTTCGCAGCAGGCGGCGCCATCTTGATTGATCTCAAAGATGGTTGAGGTCTTCCGAGTATGTGTGGCGATCCTGAGATCAAAGTGGTGGAATGTTGTCGGAAAGTTGTAGTTGGAGATGAAGGAAGAAAAGGTTGAAGAAGGACGAAGATACCTTAAGTAGGTATCTCGCTTAGCCTAGTGCCATCTCAGAGGAGGCAAAAGTGAGTGTCTGTCCTGCACTTAATATCACTTTCTTGTTGAAGAAGTCTGGCAGAGGAGAGGGACTGAATTTGTGTGATAGACCTGATTGAGTTATACTTACCTCAACTTGGTTTTTCTGCAGCTTGCTTTGAAGGTCTCGATTTGATCTGCTCATTGTTTTCCTTATGGAGAATGGACCACACTCATTTTGGTAGCGAACGTCGAGAAAAGTTGGAGCTTTTGAATGCATGATGAATTGGGAGCAAGAGAGCATTTCGAGTCCACCAACAACCAACACAAGCGAGGAAAATGATCACCAAGAGACTTGAGGTTTGTGCAATGATTTTGTTGTTTTGAATACCATGCGCGAAGTAAAGTGCTGTGCTTAAAGATCCCCAAGTTCCCCTGAAAGCAGCATCAACGATACAAATCCTTGACTATTTCGAAAGAAGAGTTAACGCTGAGATTCTCCAAGCCCCTTGTGGCTTAGTTAACCATAATGCAAAGCATCGCATATCACTCAGATGCGGAATGGACCATATCCAGTTGTGTTGAACGTTGGTCCACCATGACGACGGTGTGTAAGGGGAGAAAATGAAGCCGAACGGGCTCGCTTGCTGTGATGAAATGCCAATTCATGGCGCTCAAGATAACATAGAAAACGAAATCGCGTTTGCTTGCAATATCGTTTCTTCATGGCGAGGAGTCGGTCGGAAAAGCTGCAGCTCATAAGCGACTTGACTGAATATTTCAAAGAGCCTAATGCTTACCAAGCGAAAGCGCTCTCACGCGAGCTTATCATCACCCTTCTCCCAAGGAAGTTGGATATCTTCTGGATCCAAGCAGAGGAAGTAGTCCTTGAATTCGCCTTGTCCAGCCATGGCAGTGACAGCAGCAGGACTGCATTGTAGCCCATTCTTGAGAATTGGAAGCAGGCTATATTTCAATCTCTGACCTGCAGACCCAGGGAAATTGGCATTGAAGGTTCCGCGGCAATAAGCAGGAAGCATCAGCGGTCCGTAGCCGCCCGGAGTCGTACTTCGAGCCTTTTGAACAATTTGCCCGAGCCAACCCGAATCGAAATCACCCTTATGCCCGTAAACATCTGATTCGCCCATCGCTTCCAAGACACCACTCTGCGCTTCCAGAACTTTGCGGCACAATTCACCATGTCCCGCTTTAGCCAGCTTGCGCAACGTGATATCACCCAGCTCTTTGTACCTTGGCTTCGACCAGGGGCCAAGGGCAAGGATGAATGAGTCCCGAAAAAGAGCTTCGTTCTTGAGATTCTGTCCAGCAACCAATGCAGAGCATGGATCCTTCATGATCATGGAGATGAAGCTGGGAGACTTTGCCATACTAGCATAAAGAGAGTTCGACACAGTTTCAGTGGCAATGTAGTACTGGGCTAAACCTGCTAGGGTAACAAGCTCAGTAGCAGAGCCGATTTGGTAGTGGCGTCCAATAATGGCATATAGGAACTTCTCAAATACTGCTTCTTCGTGTTGAGGATTACCAGCAAACCGAGTCAAATCGTCATTCCGGTACTAAATGTAAACGCACTGGTCAGTCAAAGTAGTCGGTACACGAGTGGTATGACTTACTGCATAGTCAGAAGTCAAGGACCAAGCTCCTAAGGATTTCGATGGACCACCCGTTGGCTCGAGGCGCGTGAACCACTCGCTGGAGAAGCCAGGCTTGGTTGAGTGTGGCAATTTTCCACCAGATGGATGAAGGGAAGTGGCAAAGAAGTCGCATTTGTACTCCAACCCGGCAGCATTGACATGGAACTCTCGCGTAAAGACCTTGAAGCAAAGGTCGGCTGGACGACCATTCTTCGTGAAGATCATGGGTGACTTGACTGATGCGGTCGTCTTCTGCTTCTTTGCGGCAGGAGGTGCTATTGTGATTGCTGACGTTGATGTTGATATCGAAGCGGTCTTTTGCTTTGTTGGAGAAGGAAGTTTCGTCTAGCCTGAGGTTGATATTGAGTTGTCGAGGTCGAGTTTGACGGGAAACCTAAAGAGGTGGAGGCCTGAAGGTGTTTCGGAGGCGGAAGCTCGGATTGAAGCTTAGGAGACGAGCGAGGATGAGATTGATATTTAAGAAGTTGGTGAGGTGATTGGCAAAGATATGAGTTGGTGATGTCGAGATTATCCTATCACCTAAACAAGGACTTGTCGTCAAGCTTGAGGTCGATATGAAAAGTATGAGATCAAGACTAAAGGAGGTTTGAGATTTAGATGGATTGAGGTAGAAATTCAGGGTTTGGTTGAAGAGATGTCGAGGTAGAGGTTGAGGTTGAGGTTGAGGAAAAGCGGGGTGCAGAGATCTAGAAGGTCAAGTCTGGGGGCTTGATATACTGTGGGAGGACGCTAGCGCTAAGCTAGCTATCGAAATTGAGGGACGCAAGGTCGAGGCTGGCTTATTGGGAATGATAAAGGTGTTCTGGAGTAAGGAAGTGCTCCACTATCGTACTTTGCCGATGAAGCAGGTGCTCGTGTTAACGCCTGTTATGGCTTCCAAGTCAAGAGCAAAGAGATGATATTATGGTGCTGTCGATACAGAAACTGGGCGCGGAGAGTTTAGAGAAATCAACAAGCTTCAGTGGATAAGGTGTACTGGCGATGAAAGAAAAATAACCTTGTCAATATAGAAGAATGAATCATGAATTGCTCCAAGATCTAACAAATGCCCAGAGCACCCACTATCCTATGTACGAACCTTCTTTTTATGCAGCAGAAGCTATGCAGTACGTCAAAAGGCGTTTCGATAACAAAACAATTGCAGCTTCTTCGTAGCACTCGCTCATCTGCTATCTACAAGCTCCCACATTGCTCTCAGGACGCTGATGCCACCACCTTGAGTCTCTACCGTACGGCCGCGACCTCTGTCATTGAGATCTCGATTCGTGATCTCTCCATCCTGTGGTTCATCGTCACTACCTCTAGCCTTTACTTGCCGTGAAGAACCTTTCGTGTCTTTCCATTGTTGTGGCACGCCCAAATTGCGATAATCGACAGCTCCCGCAGGGAGATCGACTTCAGCATGAGGGTCAGCAGTTGAATGTTGTGGAGCACCCCACCATCCTCCAAATCTGCCTTCCGCATTGAGTGTACTGAGTGCTGCTTTCGCATTGTGTTTGATCCATGAACTATACTGAGCACAGTGTTGATCATGCCACTTTGACACCTCTCGTGGACCGCCCGGAACATCTTGAGCGCCCTTGCTGAGGAATAATTCTCCAGGCAGGACAAGATGATCTGGCAATCGTTCACAGAAGAGCGTGAGATGATGAAAGAAAATGCCCTTGAAGGTTTGACCATCCTGCGAGCAATATGCTTCAGCGTCGCATGCCTCTTCCAATACACCAGACCGACCAAGTCCATGCCACTTTCCGAGTCTATGACTCGGGTCATCAGAGTTATCTTCCAGAACACTATCACTCTTCAGATCCCAGCCCGTGGCAGCAATAACACTCGAGACAAGCTTGTGGCCGTCTTCGAGATATGATCGCGCCCCAGTAGCTTCATACAGACCTCGTTGGCCAGAAAGAAGCACGCCTTGGTTATATGTGAAAACCATCTCGTTGCGAGCGTCACACTTAGTGTTCCGTTCAGTGTCATTCTTTGGCTTTTCGCGAGACCAGCCAGAAATATGATACCCGTCAACATACAACCCTTTCACGTCTGTCATGTTGCTGTCTCCCAGCCACTTGTAGGCTTCAATTGCAGCTGCAAGGTATTTCGGATCGTGTGGTCGGCTCGGGCTATCGAGTGTCTGGGTAGGAGGAGTCGTGACGCCGAACGGAGATGTATTGTCGTCGCCAGGGAAATATAGATACATAGAAATAGAGGCTGAAATATATAATTCGTTCGTGATAGCGTTCTTGTATGGAACCAGATAAGGATTCCAGATCATTCCTCCGTTACAAAGAGAAGTATCCCATCCTTGTGATGCCATGTCCCAGAAAATGCGAGCTCGATGTGCGAATGCAGGAATCCATTGATCGCCGTACCAAAGTCCAAGCCTTGCTTCATTACTCTCATAATGCAATTGAGAGTGTGTATTCACGAATTTTATGCTTTCCAACCAGCCCAGCACCACCCATAACATATCATCGTATGCCTCCTGTCGCAGAGCAAATGCATCCTGTCCAAAATATGCGCCAATGAGGTTCGAGAAGTAATTGTTGACAGTGTTGTCGGCAATTTTCGAGGAGGATAATGAGGGGTAGGAGGTTGATAATGTCATGAGGGCCGAGGAGAGGTACGTTCCTATAACCGCTGAAGTCCAATCGATTGCTTTGGGCCAAATGCCTTGCCAGACTTCGAAGTAGTCTGCTTGCAACACGTCCAGCGCGTCGAGCAAGGCTGGCAGAGTTTGCGACTCAGGCTTGTTTGGCAGAGGCTTCTGTCTGTCATCGTCGAGCAGCGGCTGCTGCTCGAATGTGCCCAGCGCGAGCGATGCGCTGTATAGGAGGCATAGGAAGACTGAGGAGAGTCTTCTATTCGTTCCAAACATCGTAACAGTAGAGTGAGAAATTGGGTTCCAGCACGAAACAACACCACGATCAAGGAGGAAATAATGAAGACATCTATGTTCGTATTATAACAGTTGGTGAGCGCTAAGAGACCATGAGATCACAATGTTTGGTGCAATTGAAGGTCTGAGGAGTTAAAAGCGTTCAGTACTCGTGCTTGATTTTGACACAACCTACCTACCAAAAACGGATTAGCGGCGCGGGGTCTGGTTGAAGAGCCTTAAGTCCGAACAGTCAAACAACTGGTAAAGTTCGGTCACCCCGCTATTAGATTTTGCTAATAGGCGAGACACAAAAATGTAAATTCTTCACTGAACTCACAGTAGAGTGAGTATCTATCTACAAGCAGACCAAAAAAGAGCAAAACATAGTCTGATGACTGTGGGATTCGAACCCACGCTCTTTCGAACTAGTAAATTCAAGGCCAGAAAAGTCCAGCCCTTCCTGAAACTAGCGCCATAACCGCTCGGCCAAGTCACCTTTCTTGCTGACAAATATGCTTATTGTAATCTATATAGGCCACAAGATACTATTAAAGAAGACGAAGCTAGCGGCCGAAGGCCGCTAGCTTCTACCCTGCATAATCTGGTAAGCTTCGGGTCTTCTCTCCTTGGTAGTTCTAGCTGCTTAGGCCTCATTAGTCTCTTCGAATGTCCCCCGTGTTAATCTTTGCAAACATGAAAGTTGAGGTTATACTTTCCGTCTTATGACCTGTTTATAGCTGTCTCTTCTAGTATTAAGTCGTCTGCCTGACTATGCTCTTAAAGTCCCAAGGTTGTGTAGGATATTGCGATATTTTGCTTACTTAGTAGTCTAATTTATTTTATGTTCTCCTGTCCTTTGTCACAGATATGGTCCAATCATGTTCCTTATTTTTAATGTCCAAGTTGCTGGTAGTTTCGTGTCCCCTCTGTCCCTTTGTCATCTGCTGCATATGCGGCCTTTGTTGCACGTCGCGGAGTCGTTGCAATGCCATATTCACTCGATATTTACTTTCACCAACAACTGGACTTCGACTCCTTAAATGTCCCAGTATTCCTAGGACAATCAGGCAATCAAGACGAGTTGCCGAGCGGCCATGGCGCTAGTTTCAGGAAGGGCTGGACTTTTCTGGCCTTGAATTTACCAGTTCGAAAGAGCGTGTCGGGAGCAGCAGGGGCTGTGCCCCAGCTGCTCTCAGAATATCGTCTCTTGCACTGTAGTTCGTTTTGTTAGAGCGAACTGTTTAGTAATCGCAAAGCTCCCTGGCTTTTGCCTCGCTCTATTAGACGATCTGAGAGCTACGAAATCGGCAAGGGCCCCTAATCAGCCCTTGTCCGTGAGCGTGGGTAGTCTTTACCTATCTGGTTGACCCAGCTCTGTCGGGACTTTGAAGGATGGTTTCTTGGTGGGATGGGGTCGACTTAATATTTGGAGATCACAATGTCCCAGCTTTCTGGAGACCATGAAAGTCATGGCTTCTGGATGCTTCTAAATGAGATCAACTGAATATTTTACAAAGTCCCTGCAATCCTAGTACATTTGATGCTGTTTTGCACTCCAATCTGGTCCATCCATACCTACGTCTACCTTTCTGGAGTCGCTGAAATAATATAGCATAGAGTAATGTTCCGAAGTTCTTGGGACATTCTATCATTAACAGAGTTACAATGCCAGGCTATAATGCAAGGGTTGTCATGCGATATCGTCTCAATACGTTTCAAAGTGGAAGCTTGTAGTCCCCAAGACTTCAGAACATGCTCTCCATCCTCGAGGAAGCCGGTATTACGTTGTCAATAGCGAAATGCCACTTCACATACCCGTCAATTGACCTCCTAGGACACAATGTGGCACGATTGGACTTATAACAATGAAAGAAAAGGTCGAAGACTTAAAAACAATGAACTATCCGGAGACACTGGAGGAACCTGGAGCATGGCCTAGGAATTTTCCTCTACTAATGTGATTTCGTTTCGTTCTACGCCAAGATCGCCGAGCCCTGGTTCGAGTAAAGACTGAGGTTTTGAAAGATGCCCCAGTAAAGGGAACCGCTAGGAATGATTACGCCAGACTAAGCCAGTCGGGAGCTATCATTCCCAAGCCGTCTATGTCGAGAAAGAAGACTGGCGTGAATCGAGAATGCCGAATATCGTTCTAATATTAGGACTTCCCAGAATAAACCCTGGATACCTACTTGTACCCGTTTCCTGAGCGCCATGCCTACGATTCACATCCAAGTCACTGAGGCCACATCCAATTGGATTTGAAACATGCATACTGGTCAGTTTGGATATACCCACATCGACTTTACAGTGCCAGCGAAGGGCATGTCCTGGTAGGAGAAATCTAATATTAAGAAAAGTATCCAAGCTCCTAAAGATCGATGCTGGAACAAACACGCTGGAAATGTCGAAGGAGCCAAGTAAGGCGAGGGAGAAAGCTGAGACGAGGAGTTCCTTTAACGTGATCAAGATTGAACCTCGGAATCTGAGTCAACGCTGTCAATTTTATTGTTAGAGAGCTGGGACACATGAATGCAGGCAAGAGCAGAAATTATGAGAGGCACAATGAGTGCATTACCAAATCTAAAGAGAGAAGAGAGAGGAAGTGAAGCTTTTTCTTAAGAGATATACACTAGCTCCATGTATGTGTCTTGTCCCTGCATATGCGTATCCTGAGGCTCTTTTGAAGTAGCGAAATGCAGGATTCCATCGACCTAGAATATTGCTCACATGAGTAAATGATAAGAAGATGGCACTGGTGGCCAACTTGCCGTTTCCGGCCTAGCCACGGCAGCTAACACCCCGACTCTCAACTAGCTTCCAGCCATCCGTCACCTACCTACCCACAAGAACTTTGCACAAACTCATCTTTTCCATCGTTCCTCCATTCTAAATTCTCATAGACATTGCAACACCATGTACGCGCCCTGTCAACAATACAAACTCCTATACTAACTTGTCTTTATAGGACCAACTCACCGACTACCCAAAGCAGCCGTTTGCTAGAACTCCCTGCGGAGTTGCGCATCGATATCTTTTCGCACCTCCTCGTCGCACCAAAGCGAGTCTACCTCCAGCCTCGCTTCCACCGTCGTCCCCACTCAAGATATGCCCCTAGTCTCGAAGAAACCAACCACAAGACCAACTCGCAGCCAGACATGACAAGGGAATCTACGCTTGGAGTAGGGGCAAGCAAAGAAGACGTCTACTTCTACCGGGAAGTTCACAGGAGACAAACCATCCGCCTTGACATTCTTCGAGCATGCAAGCAGATCTACAATGAGTGCAAACCTCTCTTTTGGAAGAAAGTCACTATCACGTTCATCATGCGTCCGACGAAACCCTTTTACGCCGAGGAAAGCTGGAGTTTTAAGTTAATGAGCAAGATCATACGCCAAAATGCCTTGAATCTGAAGCTGAGTGTTCCACTGAACGTCCCATCCTATAGCCTTAATCACCCGGCACAAAGACACACGAGTGAACACAAGACGCTGGCAGATTTTGGTAAAATACTGCATGAAATTCGAACTTGGCCCAATTTGAAGAAGATCACTCTGGCAGTTGATGTTGTGGACGAAAATTTTGGTCTTGCGCAACAGATTGGACCAAAGCCAGAAGAACACCTGTCTGCTGACTGGTTCATGCAATCGCATCGCTTGTATTGGGGATATCTGGATATCATGGAGAAGGCAGTGGGAGAAGATGGATACCTTGCACATCTGGAACGAAATATTGAATGCAAGACTTTCGAATTCTCGCGCCGAGGGCAATTCACTATCTTTGACATCTTTTGTAAAGATATACCGTTCTTCCGCGATGATTGGGCCTCCCCACTGAGATTGTTGAAAGACATGAGTAAAGCATTCGCCGCAAAAGTTTTGCTAGATGAAGTTCTCATATACGATACGGGCACAGAGGTGCGACCCATCTTTGCAAAGGTATGGGACGGGGACCGACAAGTCGAGGTCTATCATCGACTACAGGGCAAATACTATGCGACTCGGATCATCGCCATAGAGTGTGCAACAAATGCGACGCAGAATGTAAGCTTTAAGAAGCTACAAAATGCTGTTCGGGCCTTGCGAAGCTTTACCTGTATTGACCGCATAGGCAATGACCACATGCAACAGATTGCTAATGCAGCACGATCCCGTCTGAAGTTGGAGCGTACTTCTTCAGAGGTAGAGCGCTGCTTGGAGACTTTTTTGGCCTGGGAGGGGCATTGTTTTCAAGACTTTTTGGAGTCAACCCCGTACCCCCAAGAATACTTCCCGCAAGTTCCTCATACCCATGCACTGAAGTCTTATAATCAGAGGGGCGAAGGATTTAGGTGCGACGCATGCACCGACAGGTACTTTCGAACGATGTTTGGATTTGGGCCACAATAAAATGTGGGAACAAAAAGACATGTCTCGCACGCAAAATATAATTCTGGCCTGATCGTCTCATGTGCTCGCTGGACACTGGAATTCTCGCACCTGTGCAATTACGTGACCAGCAACGAGCCCCCGAGGCAATCATTCTTAGGATCAGTGTTTAAAAAATCGCACTTCGTAGGATTCAGACTTCGCAGATAGGTTGTCCATTTTTTTTCTCAAGGCTCTGCAAATAATCAGCAACCACTCAGTCCTCCAATGCAGACGAAACATACCAATAGAGCCAGGCTACACACGCCGATATGTCTTCAGATCAGACACATCGGCTGGCAAAATGCCCGCTTCGCAGCATCGCCCAAATCCAAGCTTAAGCTTATATTTCTTTTTTCAACTTCGCCCTCACTCGATCACCTCATCTCTTCCACCTGGGCTACGGCTCCTGCTTCTCGCTCTACCCTTTGGAGGCGGTCGTGCACCAGCCCTTCCTCCCTTGCCTCCTGGTGGTGGACGAACGAATGCGAAATCAACTTCGATGGTCTGCTCCAAGAGCTTGGTGTTGTGGGCTCCATCGATGGCTTTGCGTGCTTCATCAAGGGTTGGGTATTCGATCAATGCGTAGCCCTAGTGTCATACAAAGTCAGCCTCTACTCTCAATAAAAAATCTCTCCCATCTCGCGATCCAAGCTATTCTCCTCTGCACATAACACCAGAAATATAATGAATGCGACAAACCTTAACATAACCAGTCCTCCGATCCAGATTCAAGTGCAAATTCTTGATCTCCCCAAACTCCGCAAATAGATCATTTAAATCCTCCTCACTAGCCTCCTCGTGTACATTTGTGACAATCACAATCCATCCCTCGATCGAGCGCACGGCGGTCGCATGCGAGTGTGTGGTCATGGCGGCGTTTTTGAGGTGGGCGGAGGGGTCGGTGTCTTTGGACTGTTGGGGGGATTGAGGGGAGACGGTAGCATCGAGTTCCATTTCGGTGTCTGCCATGATTGCGATTGAAGGTGTGCGTTTGTAGGTGAGCGGGAAGGTGCAGTTGTTGTTTGTCGTGGGAAGGTGCGATGTGGTTGAGCTTGGGCTTGGTGGCTCGAGGTTTGAGGCGGCCGCAAGCCTTTTCTCGATGGTTACAATGAAATTCTCTTCAACCACCAGCATACCCAAGAGTTGTTAAATTATCACGGCTTTTTTTTTACCCCAGGTGAGCTGCTGTGAGGATCAATTTCTTTAGCATTGCATATGTTTTCAGCAAAGCTGAGTGGCTAAGCTTCTGGTTGATCGACTATGCATTGCGATGAGGCTCCCTCTTCAGACAGATCTCTATGATATGCCTCCTTCACCAAACAAGCTCTAATGTCTTAATCCCTAGCCCATGGGCCTGAGTTATGGGCTCATTGCGCTTGACATTGTAATATATCGCTCGTTATTGCATTTCATTCTCCATGTTTAGTCCCGGTCCACCAGCTTTTCAACTTGGCACTGTAGCGTCCATCCTCTGTTTGACTTCTGCTGGTTTTGGCCAATGTGAAGGACTTTCAAAGTAAATACTTTGAGACAGCACAGAAAATGGAGAGATGAGTTTGTGGGAAGATTTCAATGACTACTAAGTCAGTCATCTTTTGGAAAGCCTAGGTTGTTGCTGATGTGGATAGCCTTTGCTGACGATATGAATCAAGTTCACCGAAAAGCATGGTCTCATGGAGCTATCTCAATTAAGCACCAAAGTAGCAAACGTCGAACGGATTGCCTCAGGCTGGTCTTCATTTGATCAGCCCGCGACCACAAACCAGAACCTGAGGTACTCTTGCGAGACTTCGTCCAGCCATAAACCTCATCTTGGCCCCAAATGTCCCCCTCGGACTTGGGTCTCACTTCAGGTTTAGTATTGCTGCAATATCGGGGTGGGACAATTCACACTTCAGAACTTTGGCATGAGGGAGGCTAGAAAGAGGTTATGGATGTAGTTGTGAGGGGATCTATATTGGTTTGTTTCGAAGTTTTGGTAGAGAAGTGATTGGTTGGATGAATATCTTGCTAATGATCATGCAGCTGTTGGGGGTATATTGAAGGTCGGTAATGGAGCATAAGTGAGAAGGGGTCAGTCTGCGTACATTGATGATTGATGTTCGTAAGTAGAAATCTATTGTTGGTTGTTTGCATCGTTGGATCACCGTTTTTGGTGTGACCTAGGCAACATTCAAAACATAGATCACTTTTAGAAAGTCACTATTCTTGCTCTCAGGAGGCTTCCTCGAAGTTGGCATAAACGCGAATTGTGTAATGACACAGATTTGAAGACTGACAAGGAGAATCTTTCATTGCGCCTTCCATATTGGCTGCAGCGGAAGTCAGGATCGGACCCCGGCTCGGATTGAGCTAAACCCCGACAACAGCTTAAAGGTTGATGAACTTCACGACAACGATGATTCATCCCATAACCTAATCACTTTTTGGATCAATCCATTCGCCGTCTCCCACATCTCATTCCCACGATCCAATTCAATCCTCGCCGCCCCGCAACTTTGCAATCCGAAGCTGACATCATCCTTCCGCACCCAAAAGCCTCAA
This sequence comes from Helotiales sp. EF0021, assembly GCA_000292665.1. Taxonomy (NCBI): domain Eukaryota; kingdom Fungi; phylum Ascomycota; class Leotiomycetes; order Helotiales; species Helotiales sp. EF0021. Next base: position 77,697 of record AIET01000300.1, read on the forward strand.
TATCACAAAATCGTCACGATGGCGTCTCTTCCCATCAAAGTCCTCGCATCAGTAGGAGCACTGTACGGCGCATCAGTCACCTTCAAAGTCCTGAAATTTGCCAAATACTGGACTCGAACAGGTTCTCTCGCACAATACAACTACAAACACAACGGCCAAGATGCATGGGCATTGGTCACCGGCTCATCAGATGGCATAGGTCTCGGACTCGCTCATGAACTCGCCAGCAACGGCTTCAATATAGTTCTCCACGGCCGCAACCCTACCAAACTCGAGGCAGCCAAAAAGGCTATCCTTTCAGAACATCCCGACATCCAAGTCCGCTACGTTATCGCCGATATCTGCCTCCTAGGCGACGAATTGCTCACGAAAATCAAAGAGATTGTTGACCAGCTAAAGGATCTCAACCTTACTGTTCTGGTTAATAATGTTGGTGGTCCAGCACCAAATATGAAACCCCTCTACAAGACAGTGGACCAGAGCGAAGCCTGGGAAATCGACGGGCAAATATCTATGAACATCCGCTTCACTACTCACCTCACATCCTCTCTCTTACCGGTTCTCTCACCGCCATCAAACGCCTCCTCTCATCCTTCTCTTATCATCAACATTGGCTCCTTTACCGATGTGGGTTTGCCTTATATTGCGATGTATTCAGGCGGCAAAGGCTTTATCAACAGCTGGAGCATGGCATTGAGGAGAGAGATGCAGGCGGAGCACAGACATGTCGAAGTGATCTGTATCAAGCCATCCAAAGTCACAGGCACGACCTTCAGAAATGAGAAGCCAGATTGGAGGATGCCTGATTCGAGACAGTTCGGGAAAAGTGTCTTGAATAGAGTAGGTGGAGGAAGGGGTAGTACGCAAGGATGGTGGGGCCATGGAATCATGAGCAATGTAATTCAGAGGGTCCCCGAGTCGTGGTTGATGAAGGTCATTCTGAAGACTTTGAAAGAGGAGATGGAGAAGGATAAGAAGAGGGAGTGATCGAAGCAGATTGCTTGGATACGGCGTTTATGGCAATAGGAAGTGGCCTTTTGGCCAGGGAGCATTTTCGGGCAGCAGCGGTGCCAATAATGAATGGAACTCGTAATGAGATCTCCTTCTTGAAAGACTGTGCAGTGTACGGGACACGACCAAAGAGACGTAGCATCAAACGGAGATTCTTGGGTATATGAGGGAAGTTACCTAGGTAGGTACTTATATCCTCAATTCTCATCATCTGACAACGTTGAATCGAACGACAAAAGAAGAGCTACACACTTAATGCCTACCACCTACCATTACACCTACTTAAAGATCATTAAGAAAGACCAAGAGCATCGAGAGTCTCTAGTGCAGGTGGTTTGAAGAAGGCGAGCCACGTGATCAGCATTTTCATCTGAGCTTTGGCCCCAATATTTTATGGCCCCAATACTCTAGGGCGCTTCCCCAACTTCACTTCGCGTTCACGACTCATTCTTTACTCCTATCAATTCAAAACACGGCTACTCGTCCTCCGCAACCCATTATCACGATGCTTAGCAATGACTGACAAACTACTTACATTCTGTATTTTACCCGCTGTAGCGCCATCTAATAGCCTCATTACAACATGATTACTGAGAGCCAGCAACCAGCTCGAATTTACATGCACGATGCGTGCCCACCGAACCATGAATAGGATTCGGCATCAAATGTCCCAATGACAGCAATCTTCTGAGAGGCACAGTACTCATCGAAGGGCTCGAGAGGATATCATCCTTTATCATGCATAAGTACGCGCCGACCGTGTCAAAGGCCTGCAGGACTCTCTGAAACGTTTCTACGGCTGTCTTTCGTTCTTGCTGCTTGTACCGCCCCAATGCTTATTTGAGGTCAGTTTGCTGGCCTTACATTTGTCTCAGTCTAGGTATATTTACATAGCATTCGTCTAGCCGTGCAAAGATGCGCCCAGAATCCAGTTGATGGGGTCGCATTCAGGTCCCTAGTGGAGATCTTCTCCAGAATGGGCGGCTCGCTACAGCATCAGCCACGACGCTGCTGATATCAGATATACGGAGTACTCCCGGCCTATCATTTTCGCCGCGCTTCTCACATCACGCTTGTCTTCTTATGCCAGTTATGCTTCTCCTCTGGTAAGCCGGCTTAGTTGTGCTGACTGCAAGGCCTGTCGGAACTTCTCCTACTCAGCAGCAAACAGTTTGCTGTGCCTCATTATGTTGATATATCCTCCAAAGCTTTCCAAATAAAACCAGAAAAGTGAGCTACCGCGCTTTGTCTCAAACATGTCCCATTTACCTCCTCCATCACATGAAGCTCGTCCTTTAAGCTTTACTTATAGCGACGACCTTGCGTGGCAGACTGCTAACGAAAGCTCGGCATCTCCAAGTCCAAACCATCCACCCAATGTAAGAGATTACGCAACGGAAACCACAGCTTCAACCTCTTCTTCTGCGGGTAGCATCAAGTTCCAACCGGTTCCTCTCGACAGTTCTCTAGAGGGATCGATCAGCAAGAGCGAAAAGGAAAATGGTAGTGAAGACCAGTTGGTGACTGTGGTTTACAAGGGTATACGATCTCCAACAGACCTCACCGACATATCAAAGTCTCCTACTGGTGAGGAACCAAAGGTGGCAATCAAGCCTGGCTTTCGAAATAACTGGAAGAAGCTGGCTCCCCACATCCTTACTATCTGTGTGACTATTGCCGTATGTCAACTCAGCTTTCGGAATGTATATTGGATGGATCTTAAGCCTCCAAATCAACATGTTGCTCTCAGTCTGACGCAAGGCGGCGCTCTCAACACTCTGCAGCTGGCCGCGAAACTGCACGAACTCTTGATATTGGCGTCGATATCAACTATCGTCCTGCATGCCGTCCAACATCTCCTCAACGGCAGAACTGGTCTCCCTCTCGGCATGCTTACGAATGCCTTCGAAATCGGATCGGGGCAATTCCTACGAAGAACCTCGTTTTGGTCCGCTTTATGGCGCCGTGATCCGATCACCGGCAAAAGATCGCGCTTCCTACCCTTCTGGCTACTTTCAATATTCTCCACGGTTCTTGTCACTCTCGCGGGGCCCTCCTCAGCCATTGCAGTCATACCAACCCTGGGCTACTTCGATCTTCACAAACCGTTCAACCAGACTGTACTTCCTTACTTCATCTTCAATGAAACGATGCCTTTGTGGCCTACAGAACTAAACAATGCGAGTCTCAATGCCATCGGTACTGCGTGTAATGATCCGACGAACCTTCCGGAACTTGACGTATGCCCAGCGGGAGGTTTCCGGGATACGTACGAGTGGGCTGAAGCAACTTGGTTTGGAGACAGTGATGCGGGAACCAACATTTCATTCCCAGACCCGACAGGCACAACACAAAGGCTGATGACTGTTCAAAGCTGTAATACGACATCCTCTGGTCGTGCCTCTTCGATTGGTATCAACAGTTTTATGAGTGCTGCACTCACGACCTATGTACGTATTTCTATATTTGGCTTGGCAAAGTCTCGTCATGAATTCTGCACTGATCTGTGAAGGCCTCATTTGGTTTTCTTCTTGATTTAATGCAAGCTGACCATATTTACTAGTGGGTCTTTGCACAGCGGAACTTTGCTGGCACTGCACTGAAGGCTACTCAGCCTCGGATCAGTGTCGATGCTGATGCCTTTGCTCCTCGAGTCGAAGTTATCTGTAATTCCTACAGCAACGATTTCTTCGACCCAGAGGATCCTAATAACCAAACAACCATGATGTTTCCAACATTTGGCGACGCAAAACCAATCGCGGTGCCAGACCAGTACTACAAGTATGCGCGTGCCCGAAGTGCACAGAACTTTACCTTCGTAGAGTTGCCAAATGCTGGACCTCTCACGCCATCACTCGGTGCTGTCATTGTTCTTCCCCTCCTACCCATGAATACCACCACTGGCGCGTATTTTCAAAGTACAGAAAATGTCGCCTGTAGCATCTACTCTCAGTGGATCCCAGTGGATGTCTGGTACGAACCAACTGTCAACAACCAAGTCTCGTACAACGTGGCAGGGGATTTACAGGACACATGTCTCAATATTGCGAACGATCCTAGCTCTATCAAACTACCAATCAACAACACCATCACCGCCGAGTATGCTAACGCCATCAATCAAGATATCGCCTTTGTCAACGGTGATGTGCCAGCGCTCTTGGCAATATATGAACGTTTTACCTTCAACGACAGCGCTTTCATTCCCAACGGTATCGACTTCCGAGCCCCTATTCCTGGGATATCCACCATCAACCTCACATTTGGCTATGCAGTCGAAACACGGGAAGAAGCTCAAAGGCAGCGTGGAAAACTTGTCGCGACAATTCTTGCAGGGGTAGTTGGTGATGGCTTGGCTCGAGTAGCAGGCAGCGGGCACATGCCATTCAGCGGCTCAGCTTTCCTCCTTCCAAATCTAAGTTCCAATGGCTCGCTCCAAGGCCGTTTCCCTCTGTCTACCGCAATTGGCGGCTACGATAAACCTCTCAACGCTACTGCCGGATCCGAAAATACGTGGCTCTCCATCAATCCAACGTTCTCACGCTACGGTTATGGATATCATTGGCACAGTAATCGCACAACACAATTCGGAATATCGATTCTTCTAATTCATATCGTGGCCGCTTTGGTTCATATGGTGATAGTCATCAGTAACGTCACTGGAAAATATGGCGGATTGCCATCTACGCCGCAAAATATTCCTGAGATACTTGCTTTGGCCATCAATTCGAGATCCAGTGACAGCTTGAGGAATACATGTGCAGGGATTGAAAAGTCGGGGACTTTCCGGGAGTCTGTTGCTGTGAGGGAGACGAGTGAGGGACATTTGGAGTTTGTTGTTGGTGCGAGGGAGGTAGGAGAGAGCGAGGTGCCGAGGGTAGGCGTTGCTTATGGGGCGCTGCCAATGGTGGATCAGGCGACCTGATATGAAGGTATAAAGCCCCTGTTGTAAGCAAAAACGTTTTTGCATTGCAAATGTCATGCTTTCTATGCACACGTAAATTTGCCACTCACAAGTGAAGGCTACCACTGCATTCCTGTTGGAGGATTCATCCTCCCAATAAAATCTTCGCTCATTCGTCTATGTACTCAGCATGTACTCATGGCTGACTCACTATGCAGCTCTAACATTAAAGTTATGATTTTCAGTTTCTTTGATGATTTGCTCATGGGCTGCGGTGTCTTTCACTCCCGAATTCTTTCTGGAGAAGGGACTGTCAATGAGTCCGAACAAACATCAAAAATTCACTGTTTTAGACTTCAGCATTTTCTTTATCTCTTTCAGATAACAGGCTTCCCCACAATTCCTTATAATCACAACTCCAACAAAGCATTCTTCAGCACAAAATATCGTCACAACTCTCATAAAGTATGATGGTCCGATCTAACAGAAAGATGGAATGGATAAATCTCATTTCCGATGACGAGGATACGGACAGGGAGATCGAGATCAGGGATCGCTCGATCACCAAGCACCCTCAGCAGACCAACTCAGCCCTTCAAGACCCCTCGATCTCCTCAATTGCCCCTACCTGTCAGCTCACCACCTTGCCCAAGGATTCCGAGGAGGCAATGATACATAATGTCACAATCATCGTTGGCCCGCAAAAACAACAGTTCACAGCATCGATGGAGCTGCTGATCAAGGAATCTTCATATTTCGACGCCTGCTGCAGCGAGCGATGGGAACGCAACACAATCCATCTGGACCACGAATCTCCCACAATCTTCAGTATCTTCCTCACTTGGTGCACGACTCATGATCTCACCTGTTCCGAAGATCTCGTCGCGCTCCCGAAAACCAAGGACCGAGCCAGACACGATGTCGAGATTGTAGCACATTCAGTACGATACGATCAACTCCTCCAAGCTTACTTCCTAGGCGACATGCTACAAGCCAGCTCCTCCAAAAACGATATCATGGACGCCATAGTCGCTCTCTACCAAGTATCTCACACAACATTCTCCATCTCCAAAGACTACTTCGCCTGGTTCTACTCCTCGCTCTCTACAATCTGGAAAACCACACCTCCCCACTCCACCTTACGCAAATCCTCAATCGATCTGATCCTCTACGCAGCAGATATCGACAATTTCGTAGATGGAGAACACGGGTGGGCAGATGATCTACATGATCCGAAGTTGACTTTCTGGGAGGATTTTATGAAGGCGACTATGTGGAAATATAGGGAGGAAGATAGTCTTGCGAGTGGTGCGGAGGCACCGTGGCAGGTGCTTGACGGCGAGGGCGATTGATAGGTTTCGTGCTGCTTGTGACTGAGAAGAAATGGAGTGGGGGGAGTTCGAAGATTGAAGAAAGTAAGTGGTTTTCTAACTTTGCAGTGAGAGTCGCTTACTGGTTTCAAAGCATTTAAGTCCGGTTGGTTTGAGGTCGAGATGGAATCAGGTGGCTACACGGATGAGAACGAAAAGTCAGGATATTGACAGCAGAGATTCTATGGAGGATTCGCTTTCAATCAAGATATCCTAAATGCTCAATAGGAGGTTCTGAAAAAAAAAAATAAGATTGCATGCAGCCGTACCTGTTCGTTGGTGGTGAGATCCATGTTTCTTGTAAAATCCGACAGTAAGCACGAACTCGTTTTGAACCAAGTATTTATACTCATGAATGATATTGTGTAATTACACTCCTTCCCCTGACCAAAATTGCGCATTATACAGTTAAGTGATGTTGAACTCCCTGAACTTCCCTGTGGCAAGCGAATCCCGAATTTAGCCAGCTTTACCCCTCGATTTACCCCGCATTCGAGGATGATCAACCTGTGAAGGAGACGTCGGGTTGTCAAGAACGACATGCGTGCATGATATAAAGCTTGCAAACTCTTGTCCTTGATCAGTCCCTAAATTTGTTTCACTCTGAGATCGTAGGAATCAGTTTATTTTCCTTCAAGGGGCTGGCGGCAGGTGGATAAGATTGGATTATCTCTTTACCGATTCCGCGTCCCAGAATCGTGTCTGCACATGAAGTTATGAACCATTTCAAGGGGTGTATTGGTATTGTTTACACCTAGCATCCAAATGCTCTCGCTCAGAAGAACAATCCACGTGACCAGAGTTCCTTCCCACAACGTCGTAGCTACTCAGGTACCTGAGTAAAGACGAGCGGTCTCGCTTAACAGACTATCACCTCACGACTTTCCACCTTCAGCAATCCTTCAAATCTCCACAACTTCAAGAACCTTGCTATCACAACTGCAGGTCCAACTCTGGGTCTCATTCCATCTTTCGAACATCAACAATCAGCAATCATGGCAACCCCAGAACCTCCCGCGAAGAGATTCAAACTCTCCATGTAAGTACCGACCTAGCCACTGTTGAATTAAATATGCATCTAACCTTGTCACAGGGGGAGCTTCCAACAGCACCTACGAATTCTCGTCGGGAAGGGCAAGACCGAATTCCTCTTCCAGAAGAATATGATTTGTGCCGAGTCCGACTTCTTCAAGACCGCTTGCAAACCTGAATGGATGGCAACCTCCGAGAACGGCAACACCATCACATTGGCTGAAGATGATCCTGTGATTTTCAGTTTGTTCTTGAGCTGTTAGTACCAAAGTTCTGAAATGTACGGCTCCAACACATCGCACTCCCAAGACTAGCGCGTCACCCTCTGAACCTGTTATAAAAGACATACTAACTCTGACCTCTCTGCTGACAGGGATCTACACACAAAGCCTGACAAACTCCGAGGAATTCATTATCGTCGCCACAGATGACCACATTCAGGCGAAGGAGGACAAAAAGAAGCTATGGATCCAGCTTGTCAAATGCTACGTCATGGGTGAAATGTTGATAGCCTTTCGATTCAAGAATGCAGTCATCGACATGTTGCTTTCGACTGCGCAAAACATGTGGGTGGTGGACCAAGTCGTTGCCGGTGCAGATATCGAGAGTATCAACTCGGTCTTCGGAAATGCGCCCGAGAAATCACCACTTCGTTCCCTGGTTGTTGGCAACTGTGTTAAGCATCTCAGTCATAATGATCCTATCTGTAAGCCTTGCTCTTGGGCCGAATTCAAGTTATTTACTAATCTTCCCGTTGCCTCAGGGTCTTCGTTGTCTTCCTCCGCTACTTCTGTTGCCGAGTTTAAAGGAGAACTTGCCATGAGAGGTCTTGAGTTGACTCGGAAGTATGACGGCAAAAGGCTAGTTATCAAGGAGGCCTGGAGCCTGGACAAATGCTCAACCTACCACGAGAATCCTGGCGACAACCTTTGTCGCGGAGCAAAAGCGACCTCGTGTCCAGTTGGAGATGTCAGATTTCTGGGAGGATGACTGGATGTCTCTGAATGATGAGTTGTTCCAACCTGTTTCAGTAAGTATGCCCTCGGTCAAACAATCCGGGGTCGGTGTCGGTCTTGCTCCGGTACAAACAACCCAGCCAGCCACTCCAGCTCTGCCGCATATTTCCACACAATCTGCTTTGGCTCGTCCCGCATCTCGCAAGAAAGCCTCGTCAACGCTCGCATCCAGACCTTCTCCATCCAGCAAGAAGTCCTCCAAGCGTGCTTCAAGACCTTAATAGAGCAGTCTCCGTTCCATTGGCATTTCGATACACGAGAAAAAGTCCGTCTTCAAATATCGCCAAGCGTCAAAAACAACATCATGCAACACTTTTCAGATTTCTTCCTATTTTCATGTACACGATTATCCAAGGGTGATCCCCAAGCATAGCTCTACTCACAGTGAGCTAAGCACTATCTTTACATTCTATTCGCTCTATTTGCAATGTTTTACCCATGCGCTCGCCAAGGACCTCTCTTGCCGAATTCGAGCAAGCCTGAATTGAGAAAATCACTTTCTGCTGCAGCAGTTGGACGCTCATGTGGCCTTGTCTGCAAGAAGATTGCAATCCGGCATCAGTAAGCCCTTTTTAGCTGGCTGCCATGTCTTCGTGCTTGAATTTACTTACAAGTCGTTCTTCAAGAGCTGTCCGCTGACATTCGCTTACAGGTATTCAAACGAAGAAGGAAGTGCGAAACATCATGCCAACATGGTCAAACTCAATACAGTTGCGAAAAGTCTTGGAAAGGCTACCGGCCAAGTCCTTGAAATTGAGTCCAAGACGCCTCCTGGGCTGGCAATCATCAAGATGTGCCGCGGCTACTGGAACATCCAGAGAACAATTGACTGTTCACTTCTCATCAACTCAAGTCGGTATTTTTTGATCATGATGAGTGGCCCTTGGATTGAAAATATCGACCAAGTCTACCACCTTAACCACGCTCGGCCCAACATTTGGGCAATCTTTGAGCGCTACCTGAACGAAAAGGAAATCACCAAGGATCATCTCAACTTTCTGAGAGCAATGAGCCTCACAATGTCCGAAGTGTGCGATTACACTCGGAGTCACCACGGCATGGCAATAGGCAACGGCAAAGAGATCACACAAGGAATTGCTAGCGTCGCTATTGATCACGTCATTCGAGCCTATCTCTTGGGCGACTACCTACAGTCGCCATCATTCTGCAATGCTATTATGGATAGTATCGTCATCTTGTACAAACAGTTCTGGTGCGAAACGAAATGCGTCCCTGTCTGGAACATGAACCTCGTCTTCGCCAGTCCTCGTTAAAATTGTGGACTCCGCCTCTTTGTCTCCGACCTTCTGCAGTTCGCACTTACTGCCAAGACGTTCCGAATGGCTGCCCATCGCGGACTATTGGGAGAAGGCGCAGGTACCGAGCCAGCTGCAGCAGCATTTCGCAGTAAAAACAAGAGTGTCCCAGTGGCAAGTCCACCGTAAGATATGTTATCTTGTGAGTATCATGAACATCCACAAGGAGCATTTGAGTCACGGTGCGCCGAACCTCTTCAAGAATCAAGACGAAATGGCCCTGCTTGGTTTAGTCACTGGGATGCCCCTCTTCCGAAATACTCCTTGATACCAGAAGCTGGATGACGAGTAAGTCTTCTCGAAACGCTGACACAAAAACTCATGTCTAAATTTTAGTAGGTAATGGCAGCGGTTTCAGCCAGAGCTGGGGCATATCGAGTCTGGCATGAAAGAGAACAGATAATTCAATCATGGATAACTCGATGGGAAATAGAAGGAAGGCCATGGGAGAATAGAGGTGTCAGATAAATCACGTGGCAAATAAAGGTCTTCACGTCCACAGGAGTGATGTTAACGCCTGATACAGATTCATAACATAATTTGCCTTGGTATAAACACACAGAAAAATACCTTTGAACTATGGCGCAACTCATTCTCGTTAAGTGCTGATCAGTGTGAATCATTACGGAAGCCCATTGAACACCAAGTCCTTGCTCCTAGAGTATTTCTAGAGAAGTGAACTTGCAAACTCCGGCTTTTGCCTGTAATCTTCTGGTCGAGTTTAGGTGTGTGGTCCACAATGACATGGGCACTGAGATCCTCAGAGCTTGATGTTCTTGGAAGATTGGGAAAAGAGCCTGGCTCGACCTCTTCATTTTCTACCTAAGGAGACTACCAATTTTCGCCGCTTTACTAACACAAACAGCTGTCAAAAAAGAGGTGCTCTGCGCCATGTCTCTAAGATGCGTAGTCCCCGAGAAATGATTTTGGTTTGAGTTAAATGGGCAGCTGAGCAGAGACAACAGGAAGCTTTCGGCTTTCTGCATCATCTCGGACTTTGGCCATCAGCCTCCTCGCTAGCCGGGAAGTCGGGAGATGCACGGGTTCGGACATACCTCTGCACTTATTCGGAGCTCCATGTCGACGTGCAACAAAAAATGTCTTTCGCATGATCCCATGGCCTGTTCGGATGTAGGTCATAGCTTTTCGAACGAAATGCGCCCCAGAAACTCCTGAGCGGTGATAGCATTGCGGTAAGGCCTCAGCGATAGCCATGCCAAACAAATGAAATGACCATGATTGTCCCTCTCAAATTCGAATAATGGCGGCATGCCAAATCCTCTTCGGCCGCCTTGACAGCTTCACCGTCCGCCGGCTGGACACGACTTCCTAGCTTCGCGGCGCCCTGAATCCTTGAAGTAGCCCAATTTCGTAGTGCACTCTGTAACTCCTTGAAGCTGGTGCAGAAGATAAGCAAAGTAGAAACGCAAGGAAACAAGATAAAGAGTGGCAACTAAGTACGCCTCAAAAGAATATGTGGTAGGCATTGGTCCTTTCCATACTTTTCATATCCGAGAACTAGGCTTCGGCCACTCACTCGGTAAAGGGATCCTGGTGTAGACAAGAAAATTCCTGTTAAGTGCCCCGAGACATGGTTCAAAGCAAATATTGTGATGTGAATTCCGCACCGGTTTTCAAGTAGCAGAGGCCGCATATCACCAGACATTCGCCTCCAGACTCCATAAACTCTAGCAGAAACTCGTCCTCTTGTCACATATGTCAAGCTCGAATCGAAGGGGTATGAAGTCTCGTCATTGACTTTCGAAATGCGTCATATTGTTGTGATCGCTATCTTTCGTATGAACCAAGCAACAGCAAACCCCATTTCCATGCCAGAACCACCGAGAAGAAGACCCTTTACATGACGACACCAGAGTTGGATGCGATACGCTGGGGCTTTTGTTAGCAGAACTTCGCGGTAATAGGAAGGAGAGAACGAACTGGCCAGAGCTCAGCAGCCTCCTTTCCGACTGGTCCTGTGATTGCTGATCCCTTCATCTCTCCCTTGGGGTTGACAATCTGTGGTAACCTCGTCAGCACTTCTGTTCTCCAAACCAACATTCCTGCCATCTCTAATTCTGTGCCCTCGATTTCCGCGAATCGTAATCTCCAACCTATCTCCAGCTAGAGAAATCCACACTTACAACACCAGCGTTGTCCTCGAAGTACAAGAAGACACCATCAGTTCGTCTCCATGGCTTGGATTGTCTGACGATAACCGCGGGCATGACCTTCTTTCTCAACTCAGGCTTTCCCTTCTTCACTGTGGCCATAACCATATCTCCGACACCTCCAGCTGGCATACGGTTGAGACGCGCACCGATACCCTTGACGGAGATGATGTACAAGTTACGGGCACCGCTGTTATCGCAGCAGTTCATGACTGCGCCGCTGTTTGTCCATTAGCCTTGCTCCTCCTATCTTTGTAATTTGTGGCATTGTAGTTGCCAGATTAGATCTGCGATTGCGAGGGGTAATAATCGAATCGAGGAATCGTAACGTACACTGGGAGACCGAGAGTCATCTTGAGCTTGCCACCGGGGGCACCACGTCTGTATTATCGTCAGCTTCAATATTCCCCTCAACAATCAACATCTCCTTCGCCCAAGCAATTGCGGCGAGAAACTCGGGTGGGCGAAACGTACGAAATCTTTGCCATCTCGACGGTAGATCTTTGAGTCTTGCGAAAAAGTCAAAGATGGATGGTGTACTGCGGGGAAGATATTTCGAAGTTCGTCGTCGCGAATTTTCCACTGCCCATGAAATCGAGCTTTGTGCGCCGCGCTAGTGGAGAAACGTTGTTCCGAACCGGGCACCAACAACTTTTTGAAAGCTTCGATTTCAAGCAGATGATTCTTCAATATAGACTCTGTAAAGCACTCTATTATACATTGCTCAATGAGCTAGGCTCGCTGCCATTCTTCAAGGATATCAATTTGTTACATTTGTCTAGACACTTTCTACTGTACCCCCATAACCACACATGCGAGGTCATATTGCAGCTTGCCTGCCATAATTCCATCTTTACTCCACTCATTGTCTGGTCTCAATACTACTGGCTTCATATTAGTCCCAGTCCCGAGGTTTGATATAGATTCGTTTGCAAGCTGCAAGTTGTCTAGTATTACATCACGTGACTCCACCTAGCTAGGTATACTTTCCTGAGGGAGGTATCGACGCTTAGATTCTGCTTCTCATGCCAATTCGTTTGTTTTATCCCTCTTTCAACATCTGTACACCTCCCTAGATATCCTGGAGGCTGGTACAGGGTTCGCCAAACAGCCTTACTGAGAGCCTGGTGGGCTGTGCTGCTGTACAGCGCAGCAACCCAATTGGGCGTCTCATGCATTCAACCCAACAGCATTTTTTCCTTGACAAACACAACTTGCAACCTTTACACAAATGCCTCCAAAGTAACTATGACTCTAAGTCGTCGATCAGCAGCTGCTCCAGATATCAAAGACGCCGTTCCAGGGAAGGTATCACCTCGAGATAATGTTAGCGAGGTGGTCGATAGTTTTGCAGTCAACCAGGAGAAAGAGGTTCCCACGACAATAACATCAACTTGCTATACGCGTCGACAGTATGTTCGGTCCACAGACTTATCACGATCAAAAGTCGTGACGACTCCGGTCATCGAACGCTCAGAGCCACGTGAAGTTGCTGCTTACGTGGCCAAACGAAGTGACCCGAGAGTTACAGCATTGCCACCTCCTCGGAATCGAAAGGCGAAACTTCTCGGAGGGGGAAGAGACAATCAGAATGATGAGCCGGAACAGGATAAAAAGCAGGATGGCGACGGTCAGGGGGATGACGACAAGGGTAATGATAATGGCGGTGGAGAGAGCAATGTGCTCTACCAGCTGGGAGATTCGGAAGAGAGTGATGATGGATTCGAGGATGCCCAAGAAGAGCCCTGGCCTGAGGATACTTGGAACACTGAGGCAGAAGAACGGATGAGATTGGAAGCGCAGGCCAGTCTTCGAACGCAAAAGTTAAAGGTAGTCGAGGCACAAATCGCGGAGCAGAACAGAAAGCAAGTTGTGGCAAAATACAGTCAACGTCTTCGTCTTTCAAACCAGCTCGATGGCCCAGGGTGGATACAGGTTCCAAGGCCAAAAAAGCAGATCGCTGGTTATAAACTGTTTGCACTCGAGAAACGGTGTGGCGATGCTTCTTACGCATGTCTTCTGGTAAGACTTGGTCTTATTTCCAGAAAACCCTGATCTTAGAAGAAGCATTGCAAGCAGCAGGTTGGATCTAGGACGACATAATCAAACAATGGTACCGCTCAGGAAGCGTCGGCAACCTTTAGATTCCTCAAATACCAGAGTCGTTACAGCGACTAGATAGATTGAAGAAGGAGCTTCGTAGATCAAAGAGTTTGGATGGACCGAATTGTGTGCAGTCCGATGGACTCCCGCCTGGATATGACCAATATCAACTGATTACGGTTGATAAATACGTGTGGCGTGCGGGTCGTGACAAAAGTACTGGACGCATTGTGACGAGTACAAGGATTTCGTCTGAAGAATTGAAGGAAGTAGGGTGGACGTGGGATGATGTTGGTGAGAAGTGGTACCGGCCGGGGTGGTCAAACTTTATGGAGGTCACTTACAGCATCGTGGCTGCCACACCACAAGAACGAGAGATAATACTTGACAACTAGTGCCTACATGTCGGCCAATGCGAGAGATTCTTCAATAGCTGATGAGTAGCGTAAGGATCAGAAAGACGGATATTTCTAGTATTTGGTAGCAAGGTACTACTTTCAAAACTGCAAAAGTACGAAAAGCAAATTGTCTGATATCACGAATTGGCGAGTCAAACTCACATCATAATAATGAAAAAGTCCCAACATTTTCGAAACACCGTCGGATATTTTACAAGTACAAAGACAGACCGATCTAGAGCTTCAGATTCCCGAACAACTTTTGCCCTTGGTGGGAGATCTCGACTCAAGGGAACTCGCGAACACCAGATTGCCTCCAGTTCAAGACAACAATGAGACAAATTGAAAAGGTTCGAGCAGACTTTTTGCTGGTCGCCATCCCACAAGTAGTGTCAGATATCATTTGCGTCAACATCCTGTATTTAAACTGCCACTTTCGGAATCATGGTAGCGGAAGCATGCTCCGTCATCACTCACTGTCTCGCACATTCTCCTAGAACCCGAGAAAGACGTCAAAACGTATTGGTGTGAACTTATTTTCAAATCCAGCCGAACGCCAACGCTCTAAATTAATATGCATACAAGTCAAAGCACCTCATGCCTTATCAGAAGGCGTCGGTTCCTTTTTCAACTCTTCCGCTGCAGCAGAAGGCTGTTCTGGAGCTGCATCAGCCATAGGCACATCCTCTTCTGTACTTTTCTGTATCGAGTCTGGTGCATTTGTAGCAGATGTTAGAGCTTCTGACATGGCAACCTCAGCATCTGCAATTTCTGGTTCCGAGGTTTTTGTTGGTGCTGCTTCTGGAGCTGGTGATGCCACTCCACTTGTCATTTCGACATCCGATCCTTCTCTACCATCACTTATATTCCTGCTCTTTGGCCCCTGCTTTGGTGCGATCCCGTTCGCTTTCGATTCTTCCTCGTCTTCACTCTCGTCCAATTCATCATCCCTGGTAACATTCTGTTCCCACCGCCGTTTCGTGCTTCTCACATCTTTGTTCATGTCTTCGTCCTCGTCATCGAGAATGTCGTCGTCTTCGTCGGTAGCACCTGTGAGTGTTGTTCGAGGAACGTCGGTCATCTGAACAGATGGAGCATGGGCGGTTTTCTTCAAGTTCTCGATGACTTGTGTCTTGATCTTCTCGAGATACTCTCTCGAATTGGCGTTCTCCATATTTGAAGCTCGGACGTCAAGTTCGTAATCAGGTCCATAGTACTGCAAATTGTCAGAATTTCATCTCAACATGGGTCCTAGAATCATACCTCGTAGTATTCGTTGAAGGGCAAGACCTTGGGCAATTCCTGTCCAACCAGAACACCAGTCTCGTATGCCCAAGTACGTGCAACGTTGCGCATGGTGTATCCACCACCACCAAGCACAAGAGTTGGGAGATTGAAGCTCTTGACGTAGGAAACACAGTTGGCGTGGCCCCTCATACTAAGGTTGAAACAACCCAGACGATCGCCCGATAAGCTATCTCCACCACATTGAAGAACAACGGCTTCCGGTTGATAGTAGTCCATAACGGCCTTGATTACAGGCTCAAAGATGGACTTGTAGGTAACATCGTCGATTCCGTCTCGTAGCGGGAAGTTGACAGCATAGTTCTTGCCTTGGCCTACACCAATGTCGCGAAGCTCACCAGTTCCTGGGAAATACTCGCCGTACTTGTGAAACGACACCGTCATAACTCGGTCTGTGGTGTAAAAGGCTTCTTCAACTCCATCTCCGTGATGTACATCAATATCAATGTAGAGTACTCGCTTCTTGAACCGCAAGAGCTCAATAATGCCAAGCACAATATCTATAACCATTTAGCAGAGGTCGAAAGGTCAGGATCTGTGACTAACCGTTAACATAGCAGAAACCACTGGCTTCGCTCTTTTTCGCATGATGAAGACCTCCAGCCCAGTTGATGGCAATATCGCATTTGCCACGGTTTAGGCGTGCAGCTCCCTCCATGCTGCCACCAGCGCTGATACCGCAGAACTCGAACAGGCCGTCGAACACAGGACAATCATCTCCAACGTTGTATTTCCCCTGCTCCTTCGCGAAAGAGTCCATGTTGTCGGGTGTGACCTTCTGCAAAAAGTCTATGTACTCGTCGGTATGGAATTGGGTCATCTCAAATCGAGTGGCTGGTTTCGCACGCTGCAAGAGTTGTCAGTACTGATCTCGAACCATATGATCTTAAGGATACATAGAAGGTGCATCTAACAGAGCGCTGTAGAGCTGCAGAAACACAAGAAAGTGCGAAGAAGAAATGACTGAAACAGGTGCACTCTTGGAGGGGAAGCTGATGGGCAGCTCATGCGACAGCAGGATGGCAACTTCTCCCCCACTATGTAGAGTCCCCGTACGTTCCAGAAACACGAGAAAAGAAAGTGGCAGTGAAGAAGCTCATGGTAGAGTGCCAGAAGGAGGGAAAGAGGACATCCAAACTCACATAAATCTCCATCTTGTTGTATGTGCCATAGTTCATGATCAAGCTGTGCGCCAATCGAATTCTGTGAGGCTTCATAGGATGCCCAGCAACATAGGCATAGTTTCCAACATCTGAATCATAGAAGTATGCGACTCTCTTCTTCGCACTCGGCCCGTCCGCTGGGGCATCGAGGGGGGCAAAGACCGTGGAGGTCATGTTGGAAGAAAGGGCCTAGGTTTAAACTGATTTGCAATATTTGATGGGTGCTGAAGGAACAAACAGAAGGTCTGGTATCGAACTTTGTGTATGTTGTAGCATTCGAGTGTGTGGTTGTTGTGGAAATGGAATTATATGTCCAGGAAGAAAGAGTTCGAAGGAGTTAGAGAGCGCTCGCGGCTGTGAAGCTCACTTTCACTCTGGGGAACGGCACTTGCCGAATTGTGGCCAAGGCTGCGTTTTTGAGGCTTTAAACATCCTAAACGCTCTAAGAAAAAGGAAATGAGAAGAAAACTGCAGCTTTGGCTCTCCATAATTTCATAATCGATAGAGTATTGTCAATTGCGACTTTCACCATTGTTGTGAAGCTCACCAAACGAAGGTATAGACGAGGCTGTATGCAAGGCTGAGAATGCTTGCTAGCCCATTCGCTTAGCCAGATCTCGATGTCGCGTCCAAGCTGCCTGAGCTCTGAATCGCATCAACAGCACAGAAAGTGACAAGCTGTGGCAACGAATCTCAACGACTCCACCTCTTCACAACTCTATCCATCCACGCTATCTGATCTCAAGAACTGAGCACGTAAAATCGCCCAAGATGGATAGACTCAATCGGATGCTGGCTTCAGCTGGCAACATGGGAGGTCTCAACAGTGCTGCCCCAGGATCGGTATGTTTTAGGCCTGCTATGCCTGATGGCACATTGAAATGATACTCGAAGCTGATTTGTGATGCTAGGATAACACCAATCTGATCGATAACTCCGAAACCGTATACATCTCCTCCTTAGCTCTCCTGAAGATGTTGCGACATGGAAGAGCTGGAGTGCCGATGGAAGTCATGGGACTGATGCTGGGAGAGTTCGTGGACGACTTCACAGTACGGGTAGTTGATGTTTTTGCCATGCCGCAGAGTGGTACGGGTGTCAGTGTCGAGGCCGTTGATCCTGTTTTCCAGACCAAGATGATGGATATGTTACGGCAAACAGGGCGGTAAGCATAAAGCAGATCTACAGGAGCTTCAAAAGCTGACAAAACTCCTCATCAGACCAGAAACCGTCGTTGGTTGGTACCATTCCCATCCTGGTTTTGGTTGCTGGCTGTCATCTGTCGATATTAACACCCAACAATCTTTCGAACAACTCACTCCTCGAGCCGTCGCGGTGGTCGTCGATCCTATACAATCCGTCAAGGGCAAGGTTGTCATCGATGCCTTCCGTCTCATCAACCCACAATCCCTAATGCTCGGCCAAGAACCCCGTCAGAGCACGTCGAATTTGGGACATCTCAACAAGCCTTCCATCCAAGCACTCATTCACGGTCTCAATAGACATTACTACAGCATCGGCATCAACTACCGCAAAACTGCCCTCGAAGAGAACATGTTGATGAATCTACATAAGCATGTTTGGACTGAGGGCTTGCAGATGGACGATTTCCGTTTAGAAGGCACCAAGAATAAGGACAGGTTAAAGCAGCTCGTTGGGCTTGCTGATGGATACGAGAAGAGAGTCAAAGAGGAGACTGAGTTGACAAAAGATCAGCTCAAGACAAGATATGTCGGAAAGGTGGATCCAAAGAAGCATCTTGAGGATGTTGGACAGCAGCTTATCGAGGACAACATTGTGTCAGTATCTAGGCAGATGATCGACAAGGAGGCTTCAGCGCCAAAGGAGAAGAATGGCGCAAATGGGCTTGCAAACGGAGATGCGATGGACCTGGAGGATGAGCTATGATAATGTATGCATTTTATTGTACAATAGGCGTTGGGCATCCCGCGGCTCAAGTAGAACTCTTGGCAAGGCGTGGTTCGTCGGTTCCTTGGGTTAATAAGATGATGCATTTGCGGAACCTAAATCTCGAGCATATTTTGGGGACCGAAGCATTCGCAACAGACTGGCTGTCCAGCTGGCGTAGGTCGTGAAATGCTTCTATTTAAAGAGAAAGGACTACGGGCTGCGTGACTATCATCTGAGGAGAGCTCCAATCGTGTATGGTCGTCAAAATAGAAGTTCTACTGCGAGTTCGTCCCGAGCCAATATGCTTCTCCCTCCACATGCCACTTCTCGCTGAATCTGTCACCAATCATTGTCTCTTGAAACCCCTTCTTATCAACGCTACTCGACTCCGATATTCTGTGGCAGATTGGTGCTTCAAATGCTTCAGAAACCTTTTGACTTTTCGCGTCTCTTAGCGCGAACGTTATTTCTTCAACCTCACTTCTTCACGCCTTCATCAACATGAAAGAAAATTCAGCTTACACATCGCTGAATCCCTCATTCTTGCCTGAGTATTCCTTGGGTCAGTTCACTATCCGTTCGAGTACTCGACTCGACAACCGGTCCTGAAGCAACATACCAAACCTTACACACGTCAACGGCCGACCTCGTTGTCACTTGGGACTGTGAGAACCGCAGCACCCAAACAGTCTACTGAATCTTGTTCAATCCCAGCCACCTCTCTGGATTGTCTCAGCTTACGGCATCCGGCAGTATTGCATGTTGAGCCCTTATCATTCCAGGGTAACATCTCGATGCCAGCATGCCCTGAAGACTACCTTGTCGCATATGATCATGTCAGGCGTCGCTTGGTAGTATCCTCCCGAACGCAACCCACTTCTCCCTCAAGCTGGTCGGTCATAGAGACACGTGGTCCATCCAATACCTCGATTCAGAGCTTCTGCAGCCCATCCTTAGCCTCTATCCCCTTTCAACTGCAGGAAGTTTCGCCATTGCACGAGGCACCTTAGGCAACGACGCTATCACGCTCAAGAGAGGGTGCAAGATCGAGTTTTGAACCTGATCAAGGGCAGAACTCCTTCCTCAAACAGCTCTTGCACGCATCGATTCTGAGACTACCAACAACTTTGCCGGATGGAAAATATTCTCGGAGCTGAGTTGTGATGGGTATCGATCTAAAACACAAGGCAGTTGGTGTTCGGTACTGCCAGCCTTGCAGCAGTCGATCTCCGAGAGAGGCCCCCAAACTCTTGCCAGCGAATGGACAGTCAGAATCATCCGGATCTTTTTGCTCGAGTTGTCACCTCCGAACAACACGATGCAAAGTGGTTACTGTTGTTTTCTTCGATGCCGGCAATGGTGACAGGGGTGCAGACAAGGCAGCTGGAAGGGCCGACATCGTGGACACCAAGCAATCCGTTTTGCTCTGACTGTGTATCATTCCAAAAAGACTGAGACTTCCACCCAATTGCCTCATGAGGCAGCTCCAAATGCTTACTGCAGCAGTACGCTGCACGTCGGATATTGGCAACATTTCGGTTACACTGTGTCCGGAGGCAGGAGTCTGAGTGGTGGTTTGGAGCTTGGAATGTTCCATGGTCCCTGGAGTATACTCAGCGAATCTTTGCTATATCGAAGTCTCACTCGCGTGTGAGTTTCCCGTCAAGTTTAGGAGCAGCACATTGCCCTTAGATAATGAGTCCACCTCTCACCGTAGACAGAGCGGTCCGAGCCACCAGATAATACTCCACAAGCTTACACTCTATCAACATAACGCCCTGCAACACGCCAAGAAGACACATACGTGAAGCGAGTATAGAGACATAGAACATTCTCAGGGTGCTCTCTCGCATCTCCTAGTTTCCCGCTAGTCCAAGCCGCTGGCTTGATTGGTTCAGCCCAGACGGTATCCCTCAAAATCGAATCTTGATGCCCATGTGGTGCCCTTGTCAAACACTGCGGCACAGTCCTTGGCATGCAAGTCCCAGATTCTTGGGACCAGCGACTCGCTCAGCTTTCTCCTGGTCAATTCTCCGGGCGTGGCTTATGCGGCAACCCGAATATTATCTCTCAACAAAATTGCCCTGCTCAAAAGAGACAGCACGCGCATTCATGTGCTGTACAATGACATCGCGAAAGTCTTAAGTATTGTCAGTCTCGAAGGCTTCGTTGCTACGACCTTAATATCAAGGATCGATCCTCGATTGAATTTTGAAAACATCAAGCCGGTCCTGAGCCACCGAACTCAAATTCTTCGTACCGAGCCGAGTGAGGGGATGCACGGATAGCACTGGAGCATTTACTCCGTAGGGGCTCTGCTCAGCCGGCCCCTCCTTGGCTTGCCAGTCGGGGATTCCAATCCGTTACATCGCATGTAGGGTAATCTTCCGACTGGGGATACTCCGCCTCCACTATCAATTGCGTTCAGGCGAGCACCTTTTGCGTATGTGCGTTTATGATCGATATCAAGTCTACAATTCGAAAATAAAGGATCCCGAGCAGCCTGATGGGTGTCATATCGAAAACCACCGGCACTCTTGTACTTCTTCTCTCGTCGTCCCCGCACTAGGCGTCTCGCTTCACTCAAGTTTGGCCCGTCTCCCGTCTTCATCGTCCCAGGATTCAGTTGCACGGACTTGCTTTTTCTCTCCAGCGGCTACATCGGCTGATCGCAACAAACAACTCTGTACCACAGGCCATAAAATGACTGAACTTCAGCGACCCCTCTCAATTGTTCTGGGTGGTGGCTTGCATTTCCCCCGGCTCTTGAAACAGTTGAATCCTTGCGATGCATCTCAAGTCCAAGTTATTCGTCTAAACGAGATACCTTGCGAAGTTCACCTTATTCAGGGACATTATCAGCTCCTGTGGGTCGATCCTCTACCACATTCTGATCTATCCCCTATCCTCAGCGCTTCAGTATCTTGCCTTTTTGATAAATGTAGCTTGTTTACGCGTCTACTAGCTGAAGCATTTACCCTAGCTTGAGCGAAAGCTGTGTGATGGGTTGTGTTGTGTTGTGTCAGTGCACGCAGAGAAGTCGAGCTCTTTCACTCGCCACGAGGGAATTAGGTGCCTCACCGCTGCAATTTGTAGGCTGTATCCTCTACTGTTTACACAGCGATTGAGCTTCTTCTTTAGATGCGCCCAAATTTGCGTCATCTACCGCCCTGAAGGAAGTCGTAGTGGCCAATACCCAGTCAATTGGGATTATGGTCCCAAGGCCATGGTTCTGGCTTTCTCTAAGCGGAGATAATTTCCGATTAGGGCATTGAGCTAGTCCTCCTAGATATTCATCCAATTAGGAAGGAAAGATACATCAGCTATCGGATCCTTCGTCTCTCCTTCATGCACCTGGCTCGACGTGGTAACTACGGTCCTTGGTATCAAGCGTGTTATACGCAAGAAGATTTACAAGCAGTTAGATCGCCGATCTTGACCACACTCCTTCTTTCGAAAGACCGTCCGAACCTTGTCACAATCCGCGAAACTGGTTTGAGTTTCCCTATGAGCCCACACATGGAGCCAAACCTTATAACAAGGCTCATACCTCCACTAACCTTATTCTCTCATTCTTGATCACTATCTCATCTCGAACTAGCCAATACAGTGCCAAATATGGAGGTCGAACGCGTTGAGTTCTCGATCGATGACATTCTCAACATGCACCGGCAATGGATTACCGATCTATACTGCGATGGCATGAAGACAGATGTCGAGATAGTTGCAAGGCTGCAGGATCGGGGCTTTATTGTCGCGTAAGTCACGAAGTACGTTGCGTCAGAGTTCTAGCTGACCACAAGGTAGACTATCCCAGATACGAAACTGCATTGTCAATTGGGGCCTCGTTCAACCAGAAAGGCGGAAACCTGTGGCAATCATTCCTGAGATGTCCGTTGACGAAGACTGGGAACGGGTACCTTCCACACAAGCGTCACCAACGTCCTCCCACAACTCCTTCATGCCTAGCGATACAGAAATCATGGACATCTACGCCAAGAAATCATTACCATCAATACCTGGTCTCACTTCAACATCAGACTCCTCGAAGGCTCCTCCAATCGCCAACAACAAGAAGCGAAACTCATTAGCATCTCATGCAGATAGACTGAAAGTAACATGTCACCACGGCTCTCTTCCCTCCGAAGCTCACGAGGCGGAGACAACATTGTCTCATGTCCCTGATCATCCAACGCCGTTGGAGACATATACAGAGGATGAACAGAGTCATGAGATCTTGGCTCTGGGGTTAAATTTGGATTCTGGTGGAAGAGAGAGGTTGGGGTATAGGAGAGCAGGGATGGCAAGGGAAGGAAGGGACGGAGTCTTGCCTAGGACGATGGTTGAGGTTGCGCGAAGGAGGAAGAAGGGAGATGTCCCTACTAAGGAGGAATTGTTTAGGAGGGAGGAGGGTTCGCCTAAGCCTTGATATTTCAAGACACAATGAGGTTTGTTACTTTTCATGGAATTTTAGCGATGGAAATAATACCAGGATTGGGAATGGGAGTCAAAAAGGGTGAGCGAGATAAATAGATACCACGGCGTTGGTAAAATTAAAATGCATCCCTTTTTCTGTTCTCCTCGTTACTCATTACTCATTAACCATCACTGCACTGTTCGTCAACCTTTTACTGTTTCATCACACCTTCCCAAAATCCCCCAAGTAGTCCTGGATCCTTCCGTGTCTGACAGTCAACGCTGAATCCTCTCACCCCGTCAATCATTAATCATCATTTATCAGTCATCTGTCAAATAACACACAGTCCCCTCAAAACTGCGTGTCCTTCCCCACCCTCCGAATTCAACACTGACACTCACAACATGGGTTAGTATAACAGTTGAACTGTCTATAATGTGGTCAGCCTGTCTTCTATCCCACATTTCTCCTTTTCTCCATCATCCTCTTCTTTCCCGATGCTCTCCCTTCACTTTCCCTTTCCCCTCTCTCCCTATCTTCTATCCTCCACCTCTGCTCACCATCCACTTCCTTCCTTCCTCCCTTCAATCCTCGTTTTTCCACTTTCGCTTTCCCATTTGCCCTCGCCGTTATTAGAATAGAAAAGTAAATAAATATAACTCACTTATCAGCAGGCAAACTCGCACAATTAAAACAATACCCCGCTCCTCCTACGATGTTGAAGCATGATGGGTAGCCGCACGGGCAGTCGCGTGGTGTGAGGTTGTTGAGGTTGGTGGTAGGTTTTGGGGAGGCGAGAAGAGGGGTGGTGAGGAGGGCGAGGATGAAAAGGATATGCATTTTGGTGGATATAGTTTGGAGAGTGGATTGATTTTGAGGATGGCTTTCCTGATAGATAGTTGAGATTGTTTCTCGTAGTCTACCACGGGCGGTAGATTCAAAGGGCGGATGGTGTTTTGTATTCTCGTTTGGAGTTTTCGTTTCGTTGTTGATAGTGATGCTGAAATGTGAAGGTCTGGTGTACTGCAATTTTCCAATCACCACTGACTGATGTTCCAAGATCGCGGTATTATATAGCCAGTTTCGAATAAATAAAGAAGAAGGGTATTAATTGGAACGCCCAGACTGCTGGGATTGTTTGAGGATAGGCATTATATACTTAATGGTGGTAAGATATAAGTTTTGTAGTTTCTGATAAATGGTGGGAAGTGTCATATGCCATTGCAAGACTGTCAACAGCTGTCATGGTGAGGGCCAACAGTGCAATGAGGGATTGATGAATCATTACAATGAGCTCGTGAGGTAGGAAGCGGCGAGCATGCTGTGTATTTGTATCGGCGGAAGACGTCTCCGGCTTCCTTTTGGGTGGGAAAATATACGAATGAGCATGATCCGACCTTGTTCACCGAGATCCTGCCTGCCACAAGACCGTTGAATATGCAACCTCCCGAGAACCACTCCCCTCACCGATACAGTGACACAGAAAAGTAAGGCTTCCGTACACAAGAACATGGCATTGTGATATCCCATCATGTTCATGACAATATTGTACAACTATGCATCCTTGCACAGTGCTGATATATCCCTCAGCCAAAGCATTACACACATATCGCCATCGCTATGCGCGATTCCGTCCCGATAGAGAGAAGAGAGATGCGACCTAGCGCTCATGAGACCAGATATACAACGTATGCTCTCACATGCACACCAGATCCAATTATAACCGCCTCATGCTTATTTTGCGCCACTACCGAACCAGCCTGTGAATCCTGACTTCATAGCTTTCGTGGCTTCCTCCTTAGCTTTCTCTTCAAGGGCTGCTTCTTCTTTCAGCCATTTCTCACCGTTCTCGCGAATTTCGCGTTCTAAGAGTTCGTAGTTTCGTTGGCCTCGTTCTCGAGCTTGATCTTGAAGCATTTTGCCTTGTGCGAAAGCTTCAGCAGGTGTCTGGTCTAAGGGGTCTACCATCATGCTCTGATGCTTGATTCCGAGAGCATTGCCGAGGAAGCCAACACCAGAGTGCTTTGGTCGCTTCTTCTGTTCCTCCGCAATTTGTTCTTGGAATTTCTTCCTGGCGACAGCTTCACGCTTGGCGAATTCGGTGGGGATATGTTTGCCTTCGAACGAGGCGATGGCCTTTCGAACATCGGAGTATGCCATGGTGTGAATGTATTCCAGGAAGGGGATGAGGGAGACGAGTTCTTTATCTTGTACATCACCCTCCCAAGGTTTAAGGACGATGGCGTTTTCAGGCTGCTTCTTGACATGTTCTGGTTTCGTGTCAATGATGATGACTTTGGAGAGATCGCGGTTGAGGTATGAAAGATCCTGTTCAAGTTAGCTTTGGTTCTTCGACCCTTCATAAGTACGTACCTTGACATATTCGCCATTCTCGTAAAGAGTGGCCTCCCGGAACAGCGGCCAAGTAACGATGTGGTATGGGTCCAATTTCCGAATTACAGGCTCTGCCATACCCCAAGGTTGACTCGTGAAGATGACAAGCTCGTAGTATTGACTTAAATATCGTAGAAAGTAATCGACGCCCGGTCGCTTAGCCATTCTCCATCCATGCTCTCGAGACCATTCGCTGTGGATGAGGAGGTCTTCCATACTCAGAACCAGAGTGTAAGGGCGCTCAAAGATGGGGTCGGGATCTGGCAGAAGCTTTCTGAAGGCTGGCTCGTGATAATAACTCAATTGATCCCCCAATCGAGCCTTCGCACGGTTCCACATCAATCCAACAGCCCATCCTGATGGTGCATCTGGATGTGCCTTTTCTTCCTCCTCACTCTCCCAATTTCGTCCAAGAAATAGAGTTCCGCTAACAGCAAGACCGGCGAACATGGCATACATATAATTTGCGTACCGCAATCGCTTTCTCTCCGTCGAAGAGACATATGCCGAAGCTGGAAGCTCACCCTTTCCTCGTCCTCCACCGGTCTGACTGGGTTCCTCTGCAGCAGTCAGGTTCAACGGCGAAACATGTGCTTTCGTACTGCCCGTTGTTTCGTACTCGAGAGTCGACGGAATACCTCGAGTCAGGTCCGGTAAGGGTCTGCTGGGTTCTTGTGTTTCTGCGGGATCAATTGCAGATGGTGATGTGGATTGAGGTGCTGTATTCTCCGAGGGCGAGGCTGCTCCAAATTCGTCCTGCTTTGTGGAAAGGTCTTGCTCTTCTCCATTCCGTGCATCTGCATTCAGAGTCCCAGCACCTCTGCCTTCAGACTGAGGAGTTGTATTGCGTTCTGGAGATGCGCTTTTGCTGACTTCATCTTGCTTGGTGTTGTAGTCTGGTCTGCCAGATTTATCACTGCTCCTCGCTCCTTGTTGTGGTGATGTGAATGCTGCAGAAGTACCCCCTGGCCTCGACTGCCCCGGGACCCCTGGGGGTCTTGAATAGTCTGTCGGCTTCTTGTTGTGATTCGGCTTGTTATGCCTTGCCATAGACCGACTCCATACTGTCGTTGAGGCAATGCGGAAAACTGCAGGTGTCGCTCGTAATCCTGGTGTCTGTATTGACCGTACCGCTGCTCTGGACAACATATTGATGAGAATTATTATGGCCGCAGGTAGCTTCAGTCAAGAAGATACACTGGTGGTGGTGGCAGAAAGAATGAGGTTATTCGCAGCAACAGTGAAGCTTAACTGAGCTCATGCCAGAAATATTTCTGGCGGTAGTCCTAAACAGGCAAGGCGGCCTACCAACTAGCGTCATCGGAGCGCATATCATCGACCTCGTGAAATCCTCGTCTGCTCTTCTTCTTTTCTCTTCAAAGTTGACACTCACGAAATTTGACTTGACCGTTTCTACAAAATTGGACGACTGAGCTGAACAAGTTGAGGAGAAGAACGATGGACTCAAGAATTGGGCGCCTGTAGACGACCAGTGCTAACCCCACTGGTCGTCGCTGTGGCCACTCGATCCCGTTGTTCATCTACAAATCGATCCTACGAATAATTATTCTCAATCCTCAAAATCCTGCCTCCATAAATCCTAATTGCTCTTTGTTGATAGTTACAATCATATTCTGCATTCTGGCTTTGTCAGCAATTCCAAACTTCTCCATGAATCATTGAATCCTCAAACCCGTGTCGATACAACCCACTGCCCTCTTGCACCCTTCGAACTACGACGCACTGGCACAATGGTTAAAAGAGGCAATCGGAAAGACCTCGTCATTCGAGGCAGGCCCGCGAGAAATGTCACGAACCAAGCGCAGCCATCAACCTCTGAAACTATCTATCACGACATCCTGCCCTCCAACTTGATCATCAGTCTTTCACCCACTCCACAGTCCTCTGTTCCCTCCTCAGCTATTACATCTGCCATTCCATCAGCCTATCCTTCGGCCTACCCTTCTGAAGATGAGGGAGAAGATACCACAAAAGTCCCGAAGAAACCGTTTCCATTCCTCCTTCTGCCCTCGGAGTTGCGAAACAAGATATACTACATGGTGTACGCGCATTGTCCTTCCGTGGTCGACCTCGATCCTACGACCTTTCGAATTATCTCGCGGTCACAGGCCTTCTCTCTATTCACAGTCTCTCGGCAGATCCATGACGAAGCATCCCATCATTTTTACAGCACACATACCTTTCGAATCTTCCCCACCTACCCTGGCAAATATTTCAAGACGAAGAAGCCTCTGCTAGCACGCTTAGCTGCACGATACCGAACATCGATCACAACCTTGGAGCTGAGACTCGGTCCCGGATGGAATAATCCACCTCGTGGCTGGGTGGTGAATGATGCGTTGGGACTGAGTGATTGTACAAGTGCTAGGGTATTGAAGGTCTTCGTGGAGTGCGACCCAAGTGATGGCGTCTTCGCAGGCTTCCGTAAACATGAGGGATTCTATGAGAAGTTCAGTGCCGATTTGCTCGATGAGGTTTTGAAAGAGGTCCCAACTATCAAAGTGGTCGAGTTCGACGCCTGGTCTTCCGTCAACAGAACGGGTGATATGATGTCCGGCCTTGGAGAGGTAGTGGCCAAGTTTGATAAGACCGTGGCTTGGGGTCCAGAGAGAGGATGGGATCAAGAGAGCGATAAGGTTTGGCTCGATGCTGTTCTTCTACATGGTGGTGGTCAGAAGCTCAGCAAGACTATTGCTGTTTTTGGATGAGCAGCATGAGGGGAGTGTTGTTTACGAGATACTCCGCCAGTAAGACAAGATGAAATACTGTTTAACTTTGGATTCGTCATCTCTATTGTGATACTTCATTGATTTATGTCCGTTCCTGGCATGATGTTTGATCTGGCCATAATTGCTCTATTCGCAATCGTTTTATCTCAAGTTCAATGCGTAGCTTCATTTACAGCTCTATCCTTGTTTTCGCGTTCAGATTTCTTATGATGTCTGTCCTCCTATCGGCGCCTATTGATGTCGAAATTGTTCAAGTTCTGGTCCTACAAACTTACCAAAAAGCCCCTACAAAAGTTGACTTGGTTTATCGCTTTAGAGAGCGTGAAATACTTGAAGAGAGCACTTTACAGATGTCACAGACAGCAAACCTTTGGTGGTAAGTGTATTCCATTAATGTAGGATGCAAAATCATAATGCAAAATCAACGCAAAAGGGTATTATACCTAAGTCTGAAAGACTCCAACCCCCTCGCTCCCAGAATGTCCGAAACGCCTTTAGCTACTCAAATGCTCAAAATGTCCCTAACGAGTATTGCAGTCGGCAGCCATCCACTTGTCCTCCACAGCCTTGAACAATGGCTTGAGGGTTGCCAAATCCTCAGCAGTGATGTCGAGGAGGTGAAGTTTCAACTCTATTGTCACAGACATTAGCTCAAGTATAATGTCTGAGTGGGACTTTGACAGTCTCAGCTCGATAAATGTCAAGTGGACATAATTGACTTACCACGAACTCGAGCAGTCAACTCATTCCAAGCAATGAGAACCTCACTACCAAAATATCTGTGTCGACTTCCATCAACCAAACCCTTATCTCCACACTCGCAGGAACAGGCATCCGAGAGGATCTTCTTGTTTGAGCCAACGAGAGTGTTGTAGGCGGCGTGCATGTCATCGGACACGGCCTGACGTTCAGCAGGGGTGAGAGTGCCATCCATTTTGAGACGGCGTTGGGGGGCCGAAATCGAGTCGTGCATCAAGAGGTTATAGCCGATTAAGTCGTGGCTGATGTTGGAGATGGGGTTGTAACCTGGAGCAGGGGTGGATGACTGTCCATTGCTGGAGAATGAGGAAGTGGTGGTGGACGACATTTCGGTATCGATTAATGTTAGTGTTGGTCTGAAGCGAGCTGAGTTTGAGAATAGTCAGCATGCGACAATAGGAAGAGTAAACAGCAACAAGCGAGTGTCATATGTTATTGTCAACGAAGATGGCCCATACTTACTTGTTTGTTTTGATTTATTGTAGGTTGTAGTGGGAGAGAAGCAAATCAGCCGAGAAGACATCTTAGATACTGCCAGGTGTTTAACCTTTGGCGCTAGGCGCCAAGGCGCAAATATAAACACGGCTGCCTGTAAGGCTATGCGGGGTAGGCGACGCGGCTGCGAGTTAGAAGTCGAGTCCGTTTAAATAGATTGGGCGAGACGCGGCTGTAGGTTAGAAGCCGAGTCCGTTCTAAAGTCAAATGCTTGTTGGGACTTAGATGTTTACAATAGTGATTAGCTGTAGCAGAATAGACAGAGTTGCTAGGAAGCTAGACAAGATAATCAACGCGGCTGAGTGATGTTGTAAAAGTCGAGTCCGTCTGTATAGGTTAAGCGAGACGTGGCCATAATACAGAAGTTGAATCAATTCTTGTATTATTAAGTAAGACACAGCTGTAACACAGAAGTCGAGCCCGTTACTATATAGGCCAGATGTAGCTGGGAGATAGAAGTCGAGCCTGTTCTAAGAGGTGTGTTTGGCAAGACACGGCTGGGACATAGAAGTCGAGTCCGTTGCTATATACACAAGGCAGTCAATACAGCTGGACACAGAAGTTGAGTTCCCTCTTGGAACTAGGCGAGACAAAGCTAGGGCAGAGAAGTCAAGTCTGTTGCTATTTACTAAACAAGGAAAATAATGCAGCTAAGACATAGAACTTGAGCCTGTGCTTGTATATAAGGCAAGACAGTCAACATAGCCAAGATGTAGAAGTAGGGTCTGTTGTTGGAGATTAGGCAATACAGCTAATACAGCTGAGACAGAAAGTCAAGTCTGTTCTTGAGTTGCATATAGTTTGGAAATTGGTTGTTAATGCTAGTAAGCAGCTGTGCTTGTATACACAGACCAATCTAGAGAGTCAAGCACAATAGAGAAGGTGGTATAGCAAACTTTAAACTAGAAACCTTGTTTGTGTTAGAGAACCGAGCTGTAGTCAAAGCTTGTGTAATATATTGAAACTTTCAAATATTCTACACTAGTGTTCAGAATATGCAAAGACAAAGAGTTTGCATACAAATCAAGCAAGAAAGGAGATTCAGCTTGGAAAGGTTAAATAGGGACAATGTCCGTTGTCAAGAGAGTGAGCTGCTGAATAGGCTTCTTACATTCTGAAATTGTTACTTTCTGCAACTGTGTCCAGACATGGCTAGGCAAACAAAAGTGAAAAGTCACGCAAGGCAAGCAATGCAGTATGGGAAGTAAGTTGGAAATTGTGTCCGTTCTTAATTCTGCTTAGGCACGCTTATACACACACAAGCCGAGATGCGCTTGCAAATTCAGGCAAGACAAACGTGAGAATCAATGGAGAGGTGATTCAGGTGAATTGGAAGTCGATTCTGTTCTTGGGTACTGATTGCCAGGCTGCGAGGCATATATATACCAACACACTTACCTTGAAAAGTTAGGAAAGATAGATTTGCGCCTCAGAGAGAAAGTGACGAGTTTGAAGTCGAATCGGTTGATAGAAAGTTTAGCCAGACAGACAAGTGTAGGATGGGAAGAAGTGAGCTGGGTTCTGGGGCTCGACTTTGCAGACAATGGTTGAATATCACGACACAATCCAGTGAATGTCCTGTAATTGTGGATGTTCTCAAAGTAGCGTCAGCTCTGACTAGGAGTTCATTGTCAAGACTCAAGAATAGATCAGAAATCAAGTGTCTGGTTGGATATCACATGCCATATTAGTGAGCTACCTTCACTGCTTAATGATCATGCTGTGGGGTGGCTGTTAGAATTTCAGATGTGTCTATGCATGATCATAGTATCCGAGCTGCTATAAGGGAACCGCGGAGAGCAAAAGCATTCAGATGAAGTCTTGCCACGTCACCTGCTAAGGTACAGCGTGTTGAGCAGTGTCCCAGTATTGGTAGGTGTTAACAACTTGACGTTGTATTGTTACTTGTCTGATAACTTTGCAGGCTGCAAAGTGACAATCCTATGACTAGATATCAGTGCTTCACTGCTTTGTGCCACAGGTCGCACAACAAGAAGCAAATGATTTGTGTTGTTTCATCAGTGCACAATGATTGGAAATAGCATCAAATCAGCATTGAAAAGCTACACGGTAAGAAGAGATACAGGCGTTGAATGTAAGCCAGAAATCTATCTTGTATCCAAGCTTCTTTCTGTAACTTCTATGTTCCAAGCCAGCATCAAGATATGTGAATAAAACTTACCCAGACAGAAATGAAAGCAATGCTTGAATTTGACAGACCATGTTTTGGACTAAGGATAAGGCACCAAACACACAGCCACTGATGACTCCAAAAAAGAAGAGTGTAATAAATAAATCCTACCTGAACACAGGATTGGCTTTATATGCAATTATCAAAGACAAACAGACAGTACATTCTAACAATTATCAATGGAAGCAATTCAACAAGAGAAGTTCAATCACTCAAGCAAGCTAGATTAGCAATCGGAGTTTCTTAATAGCACGCGTTATGTCAAGCACCCAACATTTACTGAACTCGAAACATGGGCACCTCTCAAACTCCATCTGCTCCTCTGTTGAATCAAAAATCCAACTAACCATCACTCAAATACTCCACCCTCAACGGTCAGATACTCGCAATGGTAAACTCCAACAATGGCACCCCAAAGCGACCGACGCACGAATGGCAGCAATGAACTCACTTCAAACCTCGTGGAACTCTACAATCGAGGCTACCTACATTGAACTTGACAAACTATGTGCTACCCTAAATGTGGAAAGATTCCATCAGACCTGGTCTTCATGCGTGAGCACGCTAGTAATGAAGTGTTTGAGATGTTTGATAGGTTCAAGGACAAGATGGAGAAACTTGAGGTGGCAGGTCTTGTTGAAGCGACTCTGAAGGATCTTGTTAGGGATAACATTAAGGTCAAGAACGCCTATGAAGATCACAATCAGAACTGAGATGAGGTTAAGCAAATAATGGCTAGTTTCTTGCCATGTCTGTGGCAATTATGTTTCGTGTTCAATATTTGATGACTGGTGAGTTGTTCAGAGAACATTTCGAGCTTATTCATCTTTCTCAACAATACCCGCACTCGGCTTCTCTTTCGATCTAACAAGAGTTCTCCCCACCTTCAAGCAAATATTACCACCTTCAATTCTAGTGATGAAACCGAACCTCTTGCCATCCATCAGCCCTGCTACTCATCTTCCATACCTCTCGGTGACTTTCTGAAAGTCATTTTGAATGCTATAGCTCTTCAGTGAATAGACTATGTACAAAGAGAGCGTGCATAGAATCAGGGTACGTGGGGAAGACTTGGATTTTTTTTCCATCAACCTCATAGAGAAAACGAGATTCGTCTGCCTGGCAGCCAATCCTCGCCGCAAAGAGCAAAACATCTCGTTTCAACCAAGCGACCTTCATTCTTGATCGACGGTGTTGGCCGCCTCGGTTATTCCTTTTGAATTCAATGACTCTTTGAGTTAAACCCGCGCAGCTCTCTCGGAATAACAACACCCGCAAAGGTTTCCATCGGTCTTGTCCAGAAAAACAACAGTTGTCATACCTACTTAGCGGAGGACTAGTCTATTGTCAGCCGCTTGGTGGTAGTTCAACTTGTTTCATCCCATCCACATCATGCCTCTCGCCACCACTTGGTTCAGAGCATTTCAATGGCTGACGGAATAATCGAGGGTAACGGCAATGGCGGTAGATAATAAGCTTGCTAGTACTGAGACATACTCGGCACAGCACTAGCTTTAGCACGAGTCGACAGCGTATTGTCTGACACTATCTGGTAGTTATGTAACTTATGTTGCAACGCTATAACTGTACTACTACTTGTAGTGTCCGCTAAGTTTATGCGTGAGTGAAAAGGCACTAATCGAGCATTTTTGAAGCTATTTGTACAATGCGTTGAATACTTCGAAGTATGTGAAGAACAAGAAATTCGGGTGGATCCGGCATTTTTACCGAGCCTGAATCGAGAGCATAGGCCGTCGGCATCGACTACTGTTGACTTGTTGGCTCCTCTCTCGCGACTCAAAGAATGGCAAGCTCTCCTGGTCTTGGTAGACAAATCTTGCTGAATGATCTAGCGACAATCACTCAATATCCGTATTAACAAAAACTAGAGCGTTAAGGTAAACCTGGGTATATTGGAGTCAAATCCTATTGTCACGAGACATAAGCCAAGACCGATCACGGACCTGACGAAAGCTTATTACGTTTAAAAATCAAGCCACGGAGGTTTTATTCCTTCGAGACAACTCTGGTGTACTTTGGTAAGCACGATGTAGCAGGGATAAAATTTATCTAATCTGATCGGCATCCCTGCCGTGAATTTGCCGCACTCTTTTTACAGGGGCTCGCTTACGGCCGGCGAGG
The DNA here is from genome assembly GCA_000292665.1 of Helotiales sp. EF0021. Classification (NCBI taxonomy): domain Eukaryota; kingdom Fungi; phylum Ascomycota; class Leotiomycetes; order Helotiales; species Helotiales sp. EF0021. The sequence goes on from AIET01000300.1 coordinate 111,542, forward strand.
GTGGGGATTGAGGGACGACGTCGGGTTGCATGGTTACGGTCAGAGGAGTGAGTGGAGCTGGAAAATTCGAAACCCTCCCAACGAGCAGGTGGCTTAGGTTGTATCTCTCACACTAGTGGTTGAAGAATCGGAATTCCATTACCTAGATCACCGCGCAATCAGAGACCCCCGCATGCGAGGCTCAGCTGTCAGCTCGGGTCAAAGCAAGAGGATACGAGGTCATGATGTGTTGCAAAAGAAACCACTCGATGAAGTAATTGACACCCCCATGTGTCAAGAGTCAATGCAAGAACGGAGAACTTGGCATTTCAGTTGTTGCCCGCTTGATATTCTTGGCAATCCCAAAGAGTCTACATTTTTGGAGAGATCGACCCTATAAGAATCCTTGCAGCATTAAAAGTAGAGAATTGAATGTAGCGTGTATCTAGTCTTCTTTGAGTAACTTATCTGAACTTGTAGATCTTCAATATAACCTCGATGCTTTCGACAAGTCATTGTGATGCTGCAAGCATCTTGAAATATCATTGCTGCCGAAAACGTCCCAACATTCTGGTAACAATTAGACAACGCAATGGAGACCCTGGAAAATTCAATCGAAAACTTTGAGCTCGCCCTGCCCCAGCCTTACTTCACTAAGTACCGTGTGCGACGTGAAACCCTACCGAATGCTTCCCCCACATTTCGCGTCGAGCTCGACGAGGGAAACAGTTCGAAAGCCTCAGCTCTACCATTTCAGCTTCACAATGGCACTCTGTTGTTCTTAGAATTGGAGGATGGAGAGAAGGTAGATGCAAGAGATAACTCACCATGGGCAAGAGCTCGTCGAAGCCCTTCCGTCTCATTGCACTACAACAGTGGTGAATCACCGACACTACCTCAAGTATGGCTGATCACATACGTCCTGTTCTCTTTCCACTATCAACCGGAACAACTTCGATTCATTCTAAATGGTCCAAATCAAGAGAAACTTCAGCAAGATCTCATTTCTGTTGGCCTCGCCATTGCACACCCAGCCGGAGACTCAGCGCCACCCAACGAACTACTCGTTCTCCGAAGTGCTTTCTGGCAAGGAGCAGGCTCACCATTCGGAAATCGGCCAATCTGGCTCCCAGATTCAAATGCTCTCAACACAACATCTCAAACACTCTCTTCTTACCCAACACAACCTCTCATATACACTCTCACCAACCGCTTTCCAACAACGCCAATCTACGCCCGTCACCCAGTCAGACCAGCAAAGCCCACACCCGGCTCGACAATCTACAGTCGCTACATCCCACACCTGAAAGAGCACTTCTCGATGGTTGCCCTGGACTACCAGAATCCCGAGCATCTTGAACTCTTCAACAAATTCCAGAACGATCCTCGAGTAGCCAAAGCATGGAACGAGACCGGGACTCTGGACCAACATCTCGAGTATCTTCGAAAGCTACATGAAGACCCTCACATCATAACCGTTCTGGGAAAATTCGACGACGCTTTCTTTGCCTACTACGAGATCTACTGGTTGAAAGAAGATACCTATGGTGTCTACTACCCCTCCGGCGACTTTGATCGCGGCAGACATGTACTCACTGGCGACAATCGATTCCGAGGCGGTCATCGCGTCGCGGCTTGGATGTCATCTCTGAACCACTACACTTTCCTCGATGAGCCGCGGACTCAAGTCGTGGTTGGGGAGCCGAAGGCTACGAATACGCGGATGGGAGCTTATGAGATTGTCTATGGGATGAATGTTAGGGGGTGGGTCGATTTCCCTCATAAGAGGAGTGCTCTTATAAGGTGTGAGAGGGAGAGGTTCTTTTCAATGGGATTGTTGGCTGGATGGGATGAGGGTAACGATGAGAAGGCGGTTTATGCTGCTGACGAGTTTCTGCAGAAGACGCGAGGTTCTAAGTTGTGAGTATGTTTTATGAAAAGGGTGAGTGTTTGGATGGACTGAGGTAGTCGTAACAATCATTGGTCTTGCTAGAATGAAAGCTTTGATATGATGTATCTATGCGCCTATATATGATTTCGTGCTTATCTGGAAGAGACCTCAAACCTCGATAGCTGTCTTCAAAAGGAGAAAGGCCCTCAAGCTCGCCATTTCTTGTCATCTAATCATTTCCTTGTCCTTCCTAAGTCTTGCACCCGACTTCGCTCAGGAAATGCTTCTTCGCCTTTCCTACTTCCTGCCTCGGTTTCTTTTTTCGAGATCCATAGCTCATGAAATTGGAGCGCTGACTCTCCCCAGTCTTTCATCTTCCTGACCAACTCATCACCCGAATTCCACCCACCAGGCCGTCATATGCCGCAGTAAAGAAAAACGCTACATATTCCTCCACATTCCCTGGCAGAACATCATCGCGGTCGCCTGATTCGACGCCCAAGGATTGGATACCACAAGCAAGTCCGTCTGCTTCCCTCCGAAACTCTCCTTCAGTCCATTTGGTGGCTTGGACTTGGACTTGGACTCGGCAGGTAGTACTGACGCATGCTTTTTCGCGGGAGGCGTAGGTATCAGATCAGCGGTAGAGGAGTTGGCCGACGGTAAGATTGAGGACGGGTGGTGATTTTGGACGGTTGAGGCGGAATGAGGGTTTTTGGAGAGTGTTTGGCCCATTGTGAAGTCTATGCATGTCAGATGAAAGAAGGAAAGGGACGGCAACTTATTGTGTGGTTTGAAATGGGGTGGTACGAGAGTGTTCGACGCATGAGGCTCAATTGGACGATAACTTGCGTGATCCCTATCATTTTTGCTGTCGGTATTTGCTGAGACTGTGAAGGACATGAGGGGAACATCATCCCACATGACGCATGTGCCTGCTGAACCGCTCTTGAGATTGTCTCTGATCAGCTGGTGATAGACATGGAGAGTCGTGATGATACCCATGAGACACTTCTCAATTGGATCTATCTCAGAGCAAGCCATTGGAGAGAAATTGCGGAGATGCCAATCCTCTTACGAGCTCTCATACTCAAGCTCCGAAACTCATGAAGGCCCCGAGGGCCCTCTCATCAACGTCGGCCGTGTGGCGAGTCTCCAGACCCCTAGCAGAGGTTGTGCTAATCCAAAACCCCATTCTTCGTCCCGACAAACACACGCCATCGTGTTTACCGATGAAAAGTTTTCATTCTACGATCAAAACCCACAAGGTTGCAAATCTAACCCGATCACGGAAAGGATCAACAAGCAAAGTGACCCCCAAAGGCAAACTTAGTTGTGGGCGCTGCAGGCTCCGCTGGCATAAAGCTAAAAGTTATCAGATGGTGCTAAGCTTCGGACCTGCCCCATTGAAGCTGGTCCGTCGGCAAGGACAAAAGGAAATGGTGGGAAAGGTGGGGTGGATGTCGTCTGATGTAAGTTATCAGATGGAGCTAGCGAGTAATTTGCCCAGCCTCTCTCGTAGGCCAAGCATTGTGGATGGGGTGGAGCATCACCAATGCCGATGCACGGCTCGAAAGCCTGAACGATTCTGAAGCGAAGTGTCATCTTGAGATTGGAAGGACGGAGTGTGTAGCAGGTGGAATTGGGACAGATGATGTGAAGACTGTGCACCTTAGATGATGCATTGCGTGACAATTCATGATCTTTAATTGTCTAGGACTTTAATTATAGGGTGGCGCGAGTCATATTGCCCTCGCTGTGGAAGAGCAAAGATGCAGCAACGTTGCCGCTGTGAACCGCCAACGTCGAAAACAACTGCTCCGAGCTTTCCGTAAAGTTCGACTTGCAGTATTCCTGCATTTGCTCGAGGACATTGACTTGCACTGAGCTTGATACTTCCAGAGGTAGTCTCGCTAATTGTGCCTCCCTTCCTGTCGCAAAGACGATTCTCTTGCATACCAATGTTCTCACATCAGAGCTTCCCACATTCCTCGTCGTGACAGCCCAGAACTTTCCTGGTAGACCCTTCCTGCTGAAAACCTCAACCTTTACAGCTTCCTCTCCATACATGACAACGTCATCAAATTGTTCAGCAGCCCACTCCAAATATTCCTCGAAACTCTTTCTTGTCGGAGATAAAGATCCAGCGCCACTGAGAAACGATTCCAGACCCTGCTTCTCGGACAAGTAATTGAGGAAGGTGAATGGTGATGTAGGGCATCGCAGTGTTGCGAGATCTTGTGCGAAGGTTGTTTGCATATGTTGAGATTGATTTCCAATTTTCGCACAGAATCGTGGAGAGCTTTCAAGGAAGACAGAGTCGTTCAAAGAATCGAGCGTCAGATCTGATAAGGCAACGGCCAGACCCAGGCCAACAGTGCCAAAGCCAATGCAGATTGTGTCGTATACATGAGTTGAAGATTTGACATGAGTCTTCTGGGCGTTGACTCGAGGGATGCCGTTGGGTTGAGGGACTTGAGGGTTGTGTGGTACTTCTTCCATCTTGGAGATTTGGGAAGTTGCACAAGAACTAGTGATTCCGTGCTGCGATTGTCGTGGATATGTGCTTGACGTTTAGCTGGTGATATCCGTTGCTATGCTGTCGGAAGAATCCGAGCTAGCTACAAGAATAGCTCTACATCGGTTCGAGAGTAGTGTGCTATATCGCCGGTGCGGAACGCTCCACGACAGCAAACGGTACGACTTTGGTGACACAAAGTTCGATGTACTTGACTCGAGTCATCCACCGTCTTGACCGCGCTCCGCAAATCAAAATTCTCGTGTCTGTCGGCCATCGCGGTCGATGAACCAGATTAGGTGTTGATGGTGGGCGACCCGTGTCTGGGCTTGTGTTGCGAAGCTACAACTCATCCTTGCTTTTGGGTCGTGAGAGGCGGAAATATATGGTCATAGTTTCTCACGTATAGGTGAGTGTGGAGGCCCGAGGTAGGACAAAGTGGGTGCCCAAAGCAGGAGGTGCAAATTTTGATCTTATCAGATCCACGGTGGGGCTCGTAGCCCGTCAAGGATACTGCAGTAGCTTAAAGGCACTTGTGGCAAATATATGGGGACGGTCGAGATGACGGGATGACAGGGAAGATCAATCAAAAAGCCATGCGATGGAGAAGAGGTGTGAGCCCGAGATCGGAGAAGGAATGCGAGAGAGGTGTGTCCCTTGGCATAAGATCCGACTGAAAAGTGTTTTCCTGTATTAGGATGGAAGCGATATCATGTCAGCTGACGATAACAAGTCAATGAAGATGTCGAGTGAAAGTGGTAGATCTTGCTAGTTCGTTCTGTATTTTGTATTTTGTATGTGAACTTCGCGACATTGAGGTAAATAGGACACAAACTTGCGATCTCATTGATCCAGCGTCTGATGCATGGCATTTTGTCTGTACGCCTCGTTCCTGTTAACGAGTTCATCATGCGTTCCTTGATCAACACACTTCCCATCCTCAATCACAAAGATGCAATCCGCTCTTCTGATTGTGTGCAACCGATGTGCTATAGCAATCACTGTGATGTCTTTGGCAGTCCTTTCCAGCGCTTCCTCGAACAGCCTTTCAGAATCTGCGTCTAGAGCGCTTGTAGACTCATCCAAGAGCAAGAGCCTTGGCTTTCGAAGTAGTGCCCGGGCGATAGCAAGTCGTTGCATTTGTCCTCCGGAGAATTGATTCCCATTTGAGCCACAAGGAGTGTTGTAACCTTCAGGCAGGGCCGCTATTGTGGCATGTATATTTGCAGCGCGACAAGCTGACTCAACCTCCTCCAAAGATGGCTCATGGCCTGGGCGTGCCCCGAGAGCGATATTGAAAAGAATCGTTCCGTCAAAGAGAGCGCTTTCCTGTGGAACTAGGGCTATGTCGTCTCGGAAAGACATACTTTCCAACTTCGAAGTATCCCTTTCATCGATTACGACTGAGCCAGATGCCGGTCCATAGAAACGCTCAATCAAGGCAATAATCGTCGACTTACCAGCACCTGATGGTCCCACAAGAGCGCAGAACGAGCCTGGCTTGACGGAAAGGCTGAGACCACGTAGTGTTTCAACATTAGGCCTAGCAGGGTAAGAGAATCTAACGTCTTTGAAAGCGACAGCGATACCTCCGGTACGAATTGGTTGTTTCTCATTCGTCCCGTTTGATGCTTCGGGATCACTGACACCGGGTGTCATTTTGTTTGAATATTGCTTCTCCGGTCCGAGGTCAATAAGGTCTAGTACTCTTGCTGCAGCCACGCCTGCTTTTGAAATGTCCGGAGCAAGTGAAAACATTTGACCACATAGTTGAGCACTGAATAGAAGCGCTGGGAGGGTCGTAAAGAATTGAAGTGTGGTGTTGTTGCCCTCCACAACTTGTCGGGCCCCCCACCAATAGGCCAGTGCGTAGATGAAAGGCCCAATACTGAACGCCATAGCAAGCCAGAAGTTACCATATGCCACGGTCTTGAGTGTCTCCATATAAGGAGCCCGCAATGACCTGTTGAAAACCTCGGCTATCTCTCCCTCAAGAGAAAATGCTGCGACGGTCTTGATGGAATCGACAGCCTCTGTGGCGAGACTGACTGAATGAGCAAATGCTTTCTGATGTCGCTCATGGAATTTCGCCAAGATGCGGAGACGGAGAAATCCAGATGCCAGAAGAACCGGGACTGTCGCAAGCAGGACGACTGCAATTCTCCAAGCAACAATATGTGCGAGAATGATACCAGAAATTAGACTAACGATGATGGACAGCATAACACCAAGTATAGTTCCAGTCATGCCGCTCATAGAGTTTGCATCGCTGCTGATGTAGGAGATCAATGTCCCTGGAGTACGGCCCTCAGACTCGTGCCAATGAATGTCCTGGGCGAACAAAGACCTCAGTGAAAGGAATCGTACTCGGTGCAGTAGCTTCTCAGATACACGGCCAAATGAAGACGTGCTAACGACATTCGCGAAGAACTCTGCAACTGCTAGCAAGAAAAAGAGGAGCCCGTAGAGGTTGCCGCTGCTTCGGATATTGGCTGCACCACGGCAGGGATTGAGATCGCTGATCGTATGGCCAAATATGACGGCCTCTCCCGAATAGGAGCCACCCACAATTACAGCGCCCGAGATTCCAAGCAGTATGAAAATAGCATGTCGTCTAGTCATTGATAGAATGCCGATGAATGTTGACCAGAAAGATCTCCTAGGCTCCTCGACATTGTTATCCTTGTCTGAGGAGTCGTCGCTTGAGTCTGGAGCCTCTGTCGTTGACTGCCGAATGTCATCGTCCGATGCTTTCTCCTTCTCTAAGACATCATCCTCTAGAAACCCAAGATGGGCTGAAGATGTAGGCGATTCCTCGAGACTCTCCGCACCCTCAATTCGAAGGCTAGTGTCCCGTTTGCCGCCTGAATTTTCCAAGGTCTGCATGCGGATCATACCAGCAAAGACGCCGTCTTTGGCGAGCAAGTCTGCATAGGTACCTTGCTCTAAGATCTGCCCAGAACCCATGACCACAATGTTGTCGGCATTCTTGACCGTGCTGAGACGATGCGCGATGGAAATTGATGTTCTGCCTTCACTTACTCGATCAAGTGCAGCTTGAATGAGGCGCTCGCTGACTGAATCCAAAGATGCTGTTGCTTCGTCAAGGAGAAGAATTGATGGTTGCCGGATCAATGCTCTAGCTAAAGCAATTCTTTGTTTCTGTCCTCCACTCAATCGGTTTCCGCCAGGGCCTGCATTGGTCGCTAAGCCATGCTGCAGGCGATCGATGAAGTTGATAGCATCGGCTGCGGTTGCAGCTTCTCGGACCAGCTTTATGATGTGTTTGACACCATTTGAGCTTGCCTCAATGACCTCCGTCGGATCACCGCCTTTGCGTATCGCGTCCGCTAGATCCGGTAGACTAGAATCAAGTAAAGCTTCCTTTAAGGTTGCGTGCTTCTCCATTGGGGAGTTGACGAGGCCATATGCAATGTTCTCCAGTATTGACCGGTCCAGAAGTGTCGAGTTTTGGGCCACGGTTCCAACAAAGCCGCGGATGCATCGTACATTGAGATCGCGCATACTGTGCCCGTCAATGAATATCTCGCCAGAGTCGGGATCGTAGAGGCGCTGAATTAATGCCGCAACAGTTGATTTTCCGCTACCCGATAAGCCAACAATAGCTGTACGCTTGTTTGCTGGTATTTTCAAAGACAGAGACTTCAAGACCTCGATAGTAGGCCGAGATGGGTAGGCAAACGATACGTTCCTTAGTTCGATATCTCCCAGAACTTTAGGCACAATATCGCCTGTTGACGATGTGCCATCAATTTTCGAATCTCGATGCATTGTCTCTATTAGCTTTTCGAAAGCACCTGCCGCTGAAGAGAACAGTTGGAGGAAGGGCGCAACTTGACTGATAATGAAAGAAGCTGTAATGGTCAGTTACGAGCTGAGACAATGGTCCACACAACTTACAGTCTACCAGCAGGAATATGACGGTGTATACAGCACCAACCGTGGCGCTGCTACCATTTGTCGTGACCGATTCTGCTATTTGCCTGCTGCCCTGCCAGAAAGCAAGTGCGTTGGCAGCATATGCAACGAAATATAAACATCCGAGTTGTATAGATGCGACTATTGACTTCTTGATTCCCATTCTGTAGCCTGATCAGTATGAATTCGTTCAACTGGAGCCATACGGCCGGGGGTTTTAAATCCGTTAATTTGGATGGCCTTCTGGGTGGCAGCTCTCCTCATCAAGAATCTGCCGCGTGGCTCCCGCTCTGATGAAAGAAAGGCGGAATTTTACTTACTTCTCAGCGAGCACCAAATGGCGGGAAAAAACTGCCTCTAGCCTTGAATTTGCTCCCAATGCGTGCACCAGCGACATGTTCGACAGACCTGCAGATGCGATTGCAGTGGCAGCCGCAACGTGCTCCGAAATCTTGCTTGTATATTTCTTTGTGAAATGACCTCCAACAAATGCCATGAGAAGATAAATTGGCACAAGTGAAAATAGCATTCCAGCAAGTCTAGCGCTTTTGATGAGCGCCACGATGTAGGACGCTACGAAATACGAAAGACTGCCAATACATAGTCCGACTTTCTCAGAAGTGCCTGTCTGGATGGTTTGCAAATCTACATCGAGTCGCGAGGCGACTTCTCCCGGAGGCAGAGTCTCAAAAAATGCAACTTCTTGACGTAGCAGTACATTGAGATATGATCTTCGCAGGCGTCTGACGAGCCGTTCTCCAAGAAGACTCCAACACGCAGTATATAGATAAATGAGGGCGAAGTTTGCGATTGTAACGTATACAACAAGCAAGACTTTCGTCCTGACGCCATTTGAGATGGAGGAAGACGAGTCCGTAGAACAAGAAGCTGAGTTCAGATCATCGACAAGCTGACCGAAGAGGATTCCGAGAAGGGGGAATGGGAGTCCGGAACCAATCGAGGCGATGGTGCCGGCGCATAGCAAGGCGTAATCCAGAGGCTCGGGGTCGTTTGCCAACAGCAATTTGAAGTACTTTCCTCCTTTCTTTCCAGCGCCATTCGTAGACACCTTCGAACGGAGACCTGTAAACCATTCGGCCATCTTGCTGTGCTCCAACATCAGTTGTTCGACCTCCAGATGAAAACAGTAAGTCGAGACTCGAATATTTTGAAGGCCGAAGACGGAGTCTATGACAACATGGGTGATGCGAAGAACAATTCCGTCTGAATTCTTCTGACACCTGGGCCAGAAAACCCCCTGGCGCCATGAGATCCATCCTCGGCTCGTTACGTTATGCTTAGACAAGCATCTGCGGGCTGTGATCATTTGTAACCTATTGTCAATATGGTGGAAAGCTCTGATGCTCCGAACCCCACACTAGAGTGAGTCGCGATCCATTACCGCTCCGCCCAGACATTGGCCGGCAGTGGCTAGAGTGGGTAGCAAGGATTGAGGTAATAATTCGCCCAGGATCGACATACCCCCGAGTCTAATGCGCCCTTACTGCAGTTCTTGCAGACCGAATCTAATCAGATCAAGCAGCTTCTTTCTTATCAGATCATCGGATTGGCGGCCGGTGTCGTCTGAGGCGCGTTACTCGCAAGATGCATCCCCCACATGGTGCCCGCATATTATTGTCGCAGGGAATTTCCCGGCTTTATTTGCAGGGCGGGTTGCGAAAAAGCAGGACGAAGATCGGCAGATTTACGAAGTAGTTCGCTGGAGGCTTGGTGAGGGGTTGAGGGTGTGTAGGTGGTTGATTGTCCGATTCGTTGTCGTGTCGATGGGGAGTTGAAGCCGTGAAAAATTTCTTTGGAGGTTTGTACTGTAGGGTGGATTATGTCAGCAGTCACGACATCGCAAAGCGTCCTCCAAGGGCAGCACAGCACAACCCCAAAACTCGAATACAGCAACCTCTTCCCGTAGCCCGATCATCGGCTTATGGCCTCATTCTTGCAAGGAACACGAAAAAGTGGACTGCTACGATGAAGCAAAACCGGACAACAACCATGCTGGAGATCACCCCGAACGTGTTATGGACATGCTCAGGTCCAGCTTCTGTCGGACCAAGTTGTCGAAGCCAGCGAAGTCAGATGGCATGTAACATGCTATCGTCCTGCTTGAAGCTATCATCCTCAGAGTCATATCCCGTGTGCTAGCTTCCCAGGAGCGGTTGAAGAAAAAAGGAAGCAACTTTGATTTGGCCGTTAGCTCCCTGTTCCATCATTGCTATCCTCTATGTCCTGCACGAGTCTTATTCCTGCACGTACTGCACGCATCTGTTCTCTTGTCGAGTATCTGAACATCTTTATCTAGAGTCGGCATATTTTATCTTCAACTACCATGGCTACCCCTACTACGGCACTGCCGACCCCTCACGCACTGCCAGATACTCTCTTACCATACCTTGATACTGCTTATCGGGGATCCAGCTCACAGACTTCGAAGTCAGATACTGCAGCCAACGGCTCCTCCAGACTATTAGAGAAAGATATTCACTGGTACCTGCAGGATCAAGTACCCACTGGATCTCTTCTCCAACGAGAAGAGGCAATATTGGAAGCTTATGCCAGGTACATATCTGCTCTTACTGGACAGGACGAGGTTGCATTTCACATCACAGGCAGCAGCAACCAGACGTGTCTTGCTCGCATAGGTTCTACTCCAGGCAATGACTCGAGCATCCAAACACCGGTGACTTTGCAGATTTTCGATGTTGCATCCGTTTCTGATGTCCGAATTGACTTTTCCATCCATGTCAGAAGATCTGTCGAGTCTTCCTGCAAGGAGACTGCTTGTCATGACGTAAGCTCGAAAATTATTTTTGAAGTATATATGCTAATGAGGATCTAGATATTTGTCGTCGATGTGGACGCGACTGCGGACACTTCGGTCTGCAATATCACGCTCAAAGTGCCACGTGACCGCACAACCTCTAAAGACGCGTCTCATCTGCTCCGCAGTTTCATCCCCTACTTGCGTTATGCAGCATCAGATCTTTTCTCATCAGGAAGCAACCATGATTCGAATGTCGAGAACTCCACCCTGAACTTTCCATCACTCAATCGTCCGCCAAAATTTCCTCAGGACTCGGCATCAACACATGCTGCCTTTCTCCATCATGCATTCGAAAGGAGAGCAGCAGATCATCCAGATAGGATTGCTCTGGACTTTCTACGGTCTCATGAGTCGAAGTCATGCCTCCGTGAAACGTACACATACGGACGACTGAATCGCCTAGCTGGTGATCTGGCCAATCGCATGCTAGACTCGAGAAGACACGGTCATGGATCGGTCGTTCCTGTTCTTGTTTCGACTTCACCAGAGCTCTACATCTCGTATATTGCAATACTCAAAGCTGGTCTGGCCTTTTGCCCTCTCCCGACAGATGCGCCTACGCAGAGACTTCAAGACATCATTGATGATCTTGACCCTCCTCTTCTCTTAAGCTCAGAAACGCTGGGACGAAAGCATCCAACTTTAAAACTTCGACCGGACTCTACAAAATTTGAATGGATCGATGTGGAAACATTTGTCTGTCAACACAATGATGCTGGCCATGAGAGCGCGCTGCGCCCATTCGAGTCTCGAGAAAGTGACGTCTGCTATGTAATGTACACAAGTGGCTCCACTGGCAAACCCAAAGGTGTTCAAATCACACATCTGGCAGCGACTTGTTCCATATCATCTCACGCTCAACTCCCGCTGCCTAATTCCACCCATGGCATTCCGAGGTGGTTCCAATTCGCAGCTCCAACATTCGATCCATCTCTGATGGAGATCTTCGTCACTCTATCTACCGGCTCAACACTATGTTCTGCTTCAAGAGATCTTACTTTGAGCGACCTCGAAGCGACAGTTTCAGAGCTTGAAGCAAGTGTCATGATGTCGACACCTAGTATGGCTGCCTTGCTCCGTCCTTCAAAGATGCCATCGCTCCGAAGTCTTTGGACCATGGGAGAAACATTACTTCGCAAGAACATCGATGACTTTTCCTCTAACCCAGACACCGAACTCTGGAACGCTTATGGACCCACGGAAGGCGCTATCAACTGCACATTACTGCCCAATTTCCGTCCTGAGGACCGTGGGTCTATTATTGGTCCAGCACTTCCAACATGCTCTCTCTTCATCCTCGATACAAACAGCACCACGCCAGTGCCTGTTGCCAGAGGTTTTGTAGGTGAACTTGCCATTGGAGGACCTCAAGTCAGTATTGGCTATCTGAATCGTCCTGATCAGAACGCGAAATCCTTTGTCGAGTCAACTGAGCTTGGACGATTATATCGCACAGGTGATAAAGCGCGAATTGTCACCGACAGGAATGGTCAACTCGTTGTAGAATTTCTTGGTCGTTTGAATGACTCGCAGGTCAAATTGAGTGGTAGACGTGTGGACCTTGGCGAGATCGATGCCGTGTTGAACACATGTGGCGGGGTAAAGGAGGCGGTGACAGTCTCCTACAAGCGTTTTACGAATATTCCCGGTAGTGAGGAAGCGATCGCGTTCATCGTCACTACCAGTGATGACCAGGAGGCCACGAATGCAGAGTGTCGAGAAGCCGCAGCTCGCTCGCTTCCGCCTTACATGTGTCCGACTGAGTACTTGTTCCTCCAAAGCGTTCCTCGATCACCCGCAGGGAAAGTTGACCGAAAAGCTTTGGGACTTCTTGTCGGCTCCTCTCGCAATAAAGCTGATACGACGACTGAGCCAATGGTCAACGGCGAGAATGGAACAATGAGTCCGGATGGTGCTATTGAGGCCAGCCTCTGTACCATTCTCTCGGATGTCTTAGGAAGCTCTACAGTGGCACCAACGACAAATCTATTTTCAGTGGGAGTCGACAGTCTTCGAGCTGTACGATACCTTCAGCTTCTGCGAGATTCAGGTATCCAGGAGCTGAACATTGTCGATGTTTTACGAAACGCAACACCTCGGACACTAGCAAACCTGGTTATGGAACGGAGAAAGAGGTCTCATCAAAATGGTAATGGAACATCGCCGAACGGCAAGCTTCAACCACAACGATTCGACAAGCAAGAGTTCTTCATGAACCACCAGCAAAGCTGTGTCGACCACTTTAGCATCAGCATTAATGACATCAAAAGCATACTGCCTACAACTGCAACTCAATCAGGTATGCTCGCCAGCTTTCTCAGAAGCTCATCAGTCGGTCACGATACCAGGAAGAACTATATCCACCATTCTGTGCATCACCTCAATAGCTCTGTAGATGCACGGAAGCTGCAGAAGTCCTGGATGACAGTACTTGATCGCCATGACGCTTACCGAATGCTGTTTCTTCCAATTGATGACCCCTCGGCGCCATTTCTGCAATGCATATTGAAGCCTTCCTGCTACAGGGCTCAAAAGTCTTGGAAGGAGTATCTCCTTGAGAAAGATGATGACGAAAGCTTTCAGAAGGCAGTTGAACGCGCTTTGTTGGAGGCTGAGAATGGTAAGTCGAGTTCTCACTACACTGTACCCTCTTGTCATAGCAGTTGTCTGGAATGTCTCAACGCAGTCTGCTACATGTACATACTGAAATGGAGTATACTGACCCATATCTCTGAGCAGATATTTCTCTAGAAACTCCACCCTTCAATCTGTCGTTGATTACCAGTCCGAGTCGAAAAGTCGTAGTGTGTTCTCTTTTCCACGCTATTTTCGATGGGGCTTCATTGCAGCTTCTCTTCGACGAAGTCACGGGTGAATACTCCGCAAGGGTCAACCCTCCAAAGACTCAGATCTCTACCGCAGTTGATATGCACTTCAGTCCTGATGTTCAATCGACCATCGATTTCTGGACAGCCCAGATGAAAGATTGCGAGCCCGCTCCTTTCCCCAACCTTACTGGTTTACGACCTGAAGCCAGCTTCAAAGCTTCAATAGCCACGGAAGTTCCCGCAACCATCAACATGAACACACTCCGAAACGGTGCGGCGTCTGCAGGAGCGTCTCCAGTTTCGATCCTACAGGCTGCTTGGTCGCTACTGCTCATCACTTACAAAGATTTGTGGAGCAGCTCTACCTTTGGAAGTGTCGTATCTGGGAGACTCGATCCCAAGTCAGAGCTGTGTGTCGGACCAACTTTCACCACAGTTCCAATCACCATTCCCGCAAAGCAATTTGAATCTCAGCCTGATGCCAACAATACTAGCATCTTGCAGTATCTAACTGAGCTCAATGCAAACTCCTTGGAACATCTTCAGATACCTCTGAACTCAGTACTTGCGCCTGGTGGGGGACTGTACTATGATACTCTTCTTGCCTGGCAGGATTTCGCGTCCGGTACAAACAAGTCCGAACTTTGGCACTCTGTTGACTACCCTGCTATGGGAAATGATTTCGCTGTCATGATAGAGGTCTGGCCTGAGGCCGATGGTTCATTACGTCTTCGAGCGACATACACGGACGAATATCTGGACAAACCTTCCGCATCTCTAATGCTTCAGCAATTCAACGACATTATTGTCAGAATCATACAAAACGTCGAACAGCCATTCTCTAATGGCCGCTTCGAGGCCCTGCCTGAACAGCCTCCGAAAGAAATTGTTGCTGAAACTGCGGAGCTGGACCGCTTACTTCACGGTCCATTTGAGGCTCATGTAGCAAATAACCCTGATGAAATTGCATTGATTTTCAAAGGAGATCTCTACTCTGAATACGCCGAGGGAAATATTCAATGGACCTATGCTGAACTCAACGGCAAGGCGAATCGACTTGCAAGCTACCTGACCCAGACTTTTGGGTGTCTACGCGATAAGGTGGTACCCTTCTCACTCGAGAAATCCCCTGAGCTTTATGTTGCCATTTTAGGGATATTGAAAGCTGGAGCAGCATGGTGTCCAATTGACCCCGCCTTTCCAGCAGATCGACGTCGTGAGTTGATCGTTCGAACAGGTGCCAAGATGATTATTCTTGCAAACAACACTTTAAAGCAAAATGATGCAGCCATTCCCGACGGGGTTTCCGGAGTCGATCTCAATTCTAAGGTCGTGAGAAACGCCAATATCATGCTTCACGCTTCGTCATATCCCCATCCAGAAGATATGGCCTATCTCATCTGGACGAGTGGAACAACGGGATTGCCCAAAGGGGTTATGGTCGAACATCGATCTGCTGCGGCTGCTATGAAGTCATTACAGGAGCTGATAAAACATGACAAAGAAGGCACTGTTCGCTGTCTCCAATTCTCCCAGCCAACATTCGACGTCTTTGTCCAAGATCTTTTCTATACTTGGGGACTCGGTGGGACTGTGATCTCAGCAACCAAGGATATCATGCTGGGGTCTTTCCCCCACTTGGCAAATCAGACGAAGGCAACTCATGCGCATCTCACACCAGCTTTTGCTGCTGCTGTCCCTCGTGATCAGGTCAAGACTCTTCAGGTCATCACATTCATTGGAGAAGCTCTACCACAACCGATCGCTGATGACTGGGGCAGGGACATGATAGCCTATAACACTTACGGACCTGCCGAGGTCAGCGTGGTATCTACCGTCCGCCAATTTGCTGGATGTCCAAACAACTTCAAAAGTACGAACATCGGACACGTTCTCGCATCAGTCTCAGCTTTCGTCATCAACGACGAGAAGTTAATCATCAAGCAAGGCGTGGGCGAGTTGGCGCTTGCTGGTCCTCAAGTTGCCCGAGGATACTGGAAAGACTCCACCAAAACCCAAGAAAAATTTCTTTGGAACGAGTCAGTCAAAGCATATGTGTACATGACCGGTGATATTGTTCGACAGCTCCACGATGGAAGTTTTGAGTTCGTGGGACGACGAGATGATTTAGTTAAGCTCAACGGAATGAGAGTTGAGTTGAGCGAGATCAGTTTTGCTCTTGGTCATTGCCATCCAGATGTGGAGCAAGCAGTCACTATGCATATGGCGCGTCCGGATCGTCCTACCAAGGTGGTGGTAGTGTTCCTGTCCGTTCCTTCGTGGCAGGAGAAGCTGGGTGAATCTGCGATTCCTATCACTCACAGTGGAGCTCATGAAGTGGCAAATAGTGCCCTGGATGAAGCTCGAAGGAAGCTACCCGAGCACATGATACCAAGCGTCGTCATTGTGTTGGGCAATATTCCCATGACAGCTTCAGCAAAGATTGATCGGAATGCACTGTCGAACGCCTATGCAAGCTTGGATATCGAGTCGTGGGAGAACATGATAACTCCCGCGGAAGCCGCGGACTGGACCGACCAGGAAGCTACATTCTTGGACCTAGTATCCTCTTTCTCGGGAACATCATCAAAGTCTATCAACAGAACAAGCAGATTGACTGCTCTAGGCATCGACTCCATTGGCGCCATCAGATTGGCAGCAAGGCTCAGGGCCGCTGGATACGCTCTTTCTACAGCGGTCCTGCTGCAGTCTCGGACAATTGGAGACCTTTGCAAAGCCATCATGAGCTCCTCGCCGGAAACGTCACATGTGGAAAGCTCACGCCGATTGGAAGAGTTCAATAGACAATGGCATCCTGCAGTATCGGAGTATTTGAGAGACGAACGCGAATTCTTCGTCTGCCCAGCACTGACTATGCAAGAAAACTTGATCAGCGAAACGTTTCGCAATCCTCGAGCGTACTGGAGTAACCACTTCTTCACTCTTGCCGATGGTACCAATATCAACGTCTTGAGGAACGCTTGGAAGATAGTAGCATCTCAAAATGATGCTCTGCGCATAGGATTTGTCCCAACTGCAGGTTTGGCTTTGGACAACCCAGAGACCAAAGCGACTTCCACCTTCGTTCAGGTCATATACCGCGAGCCTGTCGTTGACTTTTCGATCATCGAGGTTGCAGCGGAAGGTTACGATACCAAAATGAGACAGCAGGCATTTGAAATTGCATTTCAACACCAGAAGAACTCGTTCCAGGATCCATGCTGGGCTGTCACTATATTCCAAGTCGCAAATGCTAAGATCATGATGTTCTCTATACATCACTCGGTTCATGATGGTCCTTCTTTGAGCTTCATCATGAGCGACTTGCGAGATGCCTATAAAACCAGCGCGTGTTCATTGGATGGTCGACATCAACTTAGAGAAGCGGTCTTCATTTCTAAATCATCCACAGAACATGATGGTGTTGACGATTCTACTTTCTGGTCAGACACTCTCAAGAACTTTGTCGTGGAGGTTGATGACGTTGAGGGAGACAAACCGAGCACCAAGAGCGCATCTGGATACAATACTGCAACGCTCCCTCTATCTATGCCGAAGTCAGACTTGCAGAGTTTCTGCCAGCTGCAGGGATTGTCGTCAGTAACTTCCATTCTTCGAGCTGCTTGGGGCTGTACGGTGGCAGACTTCCTCGAATCAAGCAACAAGAACGTGGTAATTGGCGAGATTCTCTCGGAAAGAATTTTACATTTTTCAATGGACGATGTGATTGGTCCTCTTGTCACCTTGGTTCCAGCCCCAGTCAATGGGACAGGTACAGCGCGAGAGATCGTACAGAAGCACGATGGGACGATGACTGCCGCATGGAAGCATCGGAACTATGAACCAGGAGCTCTTCGGAGATTGATCAAGCGACCAAAGTATCAACCATTATACCCAGCCGTTTTCGTATTCCATCCTTACCAGGAAGCGAGCCCCGCAAATGATCTCTGGACCGAGACTGAGGATGTTATTGGCCTCAATGTCGAGCACAAACTGACGCTCAATGTTGAAGAGAGGTCAGATGGAAGCTTGAATCTGGTCGTATCTGCTGAGACGGCAGTATTGGACATGGGAGGTGTCGAATTGCTAAGTAAGCAACTGGATGCACTCATCACGGCTATGATAAAGTTCCCAGATGAGTCTATATCGGACCTCTCAGCTCATTTCCCCATTGATCTCCTTTCGAAGACTACGCCACGAACCTTGACTCCCAACGATGTCGTCGCAGAAGATAACCCACTCTGCTGGCTCGAACACTGGGCTCGAGTTTCTCCCAATTGGCCCGGCGCGGAGGTTGCGACGCAAGTCGATGAAGGCTCGACTCACACAATGTCATGGACGTACTCTCAGCTTAATCATGAAGCCAACCTTGTCAGCAATTTTATCCAGTCTTTAGGGTTCCGGGGCCGTATGATTGGAATGTGCTTGGGCAGGACTCTTGCTGCATACGCAGTCATCGTGGGCATCTTCAAATCTGGCAACACATATCTTCCCATTGACGAGGATCTACCAAAAGATAGAAAAGCATTTCTTCTTCAGGACAGCAATGCTGCAATATTCTTCACGAGCGGGCAAGCAGACTTCGCTCCACCAGGATGCGTGGTGGTGGATGTGGATAATGATACATATAAGCTTGACCTCGAGCCAGCTACTGCTGTCCCAAGAAGCAAAGACGATACCTCTTATCTCCTGTACACTTCTGGCTCAACAGGCAATCCCAAAGGCGTACTCATCAGCAATCTGAATCTTACCCACTTCATCGACGCCATGTCCGAATGGATGAGTGCGAATGCCTCAGTTTCCACCTCCACCTCACTTCGCGGCAAAGGCAAGTTTCTCGGCCTCGCAAGTCGAGCCTTCGATGTCCACGTTGCAGAAATGTTCCTAGCTTGGCGTCACGGTCTCTGTGCTGTCACTGCTAAGCGATCTATGCTTCTCGATGATCTCGCGTTGGCGTTGAAAGAGCTCAAGGTCACTCATGTAAGCTTCGTGCCTTCTCTGCTTGATCAAATCGGACTTGTTCCGGCTGATGTGCCACTATTGAGATACGTAACTGCTGGTGGAGAGAAGATCTCTCAACGTACTCTTGAGACTTGGGGAGATTCCAAGATCACACCGTTAATCAACGCTTACGGACCGACTGAGTGCACAATCGGATGCTCTTTTGCTCGTGCAACATCTAAATCGAATTTGAGAAACATCGGCAACCCTATCGGTGACTCTGTTGCTCATATCCTCGTTCCAGGGACCCTCAAGTATGTTAAGAGAGGCATGGAGGGCGAGCTTTGTTTCACGGGAAGCCTGGTTGGTATCGGGTATCATAATCGCGATACTGGTGCTTTCGTACAGGACTTTCACGGCCAGAAGATGTATCGTACAGGTGATCTCGCCCGCATGATGCCCGACGAGTCTATCGAGATCTTTGGCCGTTCGGATGACCAGACCAAGATCAGAGGTCAGCGCCTAGAGCTAGGTGAGGTATCAGAGTGTGTCCGAAATCTATCTCCTGATGGCTCATTCGTCGCCTCTATGATTTCCAAGCATCCCGAGCTCTCGAGAATGCAGCTGGTGTGTTTCGTGGCTCAGAAGAAGTGGAGCTCAGGTGGTGAGGTACCTACCGTTCTAGACACCTTCGATGCGGTCAATGAGAGCATCAGACGCGGATGCAAAGAAAGGTTACCTGCGTACATGATACCCGACATTGTATTACCGCTCAGCTTTTTGCCCCTCGCTGCCACTTCTGGCAAAGTAGAGATGAAAGTTCTGAAGAGTATCTTCTCCTCGCTTCCTCTCAATACTTTGCTTTCAACTCAAAGATCGACCACTTCGTCAACACATGTCGATACCCGAGAGCTCAATGAAGATGAAAAACAAATTGCCGAACTACTGAGATCCGTGCTACGCGGAACGGACCTAGAGATTCATCCTTCGACCAACATTTTCGAAATAGGTGTTGATAGCTTGGTGGCGATCAGTCTCGCCACTCTCATGCGCAAAAATGGATACGACTGCTCCGTAGCTGATGTACTGAGTACCGATACCGTCGCTGATCTCGCACTCCTTTCTCATGCCAATAACTCTCGTGAGCAGGATGCAGCAAGTAAATCTCGTGTCCAGGAGAAGTTGTCGACGATCGAAAGTGCCTTCCAAGAAAGTGCCATCGGCAGAAAGCTCGCAGAAAAAGTGATTGCCGTCCGACCCTGCTTACCAGTGCAGGAAGCTGTGGTTGCCAGATCACTTGATAAGGAAGGCGATGCAGCCTATGTCAATCACATCGTACTCGAGCTCTCCCCAAATATCGACTTGGTAAAATTCCGCAATGTGTGGGATGCTTTGATCAAGGACAACGAGATTTTGAGAACTTGCTTCTGTCAAGTTGAAAATGATATTCTTCAGGTTGTCCTTCACCCCCACGCAGTCCAAAGTACCTGGCATCAGGATGATTTCGAGCACGAAGATCCAATCACTATCCTGAAACAGAGGCAAGAGAATGTCGCGCGAGACATTGTCGAGAACATTGGCGAGAGACCACCTATCCGACTGCATGTTCTCAAGTCGAGCAGTAATGGACCTCTGCTGTTTAGTATTTCCATCCATCACTCCTTGTATGACGGAGAGGCATTAGATATGCTGCTGAATGATGTCTATCAAAGATACCAAGGTTCCGAGACTGCACAACGACCATCGCTAGAGCACTTGGTGGAGTACTTACTGGCAGTGGACGAGAAGACTGCCCGTGAATACTGGACCACGACTTTGCAGGACTATCAATGTCCAGCGCCAAAACCAGTGACCGACTCTCAAGATAGGGTTAAAATATGTTCGCGTATATTGAGAAGCAATTTGACCTCACTCGAGTCAAAGGCAGCCAGTCTCCGAATCACACTACCGACTCTCGCTCAAACCGCCTTTGGTATCGCCATGGCCAAGGCAGCGTCTACCAATGACTTTGTTTTTGGCCTCGTCCTTTCTGGTCGCTCGGTTCTAGTCGCCGGAGTGGAAAATATGCTCGCACCAACCATTACCACAGTGCCGCAACGCATCGACTTGCGAAACGGCAATGCCAACATTCACGATATCCTCTCTGCAGTTCAAAAGTCCTCGGGCAAGATGCTTCAGTATCAACATACCTCCCTGAGGGCCATCCATAGATGGGCTAAAGCAGACCATCCCCTCTTCAACTGCCTCTCTGCGTTCAACAAAGTCGGGAAGCAAGCATCATACGGAGATGTCTGGACTGAGGTTGAGAGCTACATGCCTCAGGACTACCCATTTGCTATTGAGTTCGAAGCCAATGCGGAGTCGAACGAGCTGATCCTCCGAGTGGGATACACATCCGACTTTGGTTCCGACCAGGATGTGACGAATTTGTTGGAGATTATTGAGCTGCTCATTGATACGATGTCAACAGACAAATCCGTCTCAGTCAAAAGTCTGGGGATTGAGGCCACTGGGCAAGATCAAGAACGCCTAAGTCTAGATTATAACGACCGCGATTTCTCGAATCAGGAGCAACAAATCAAGGATGTTCTGCTCACACTTGGAGATTTCAGCTCCGAGGACATATCGAGGCACAGCACTTTCTTCCGTCTCGGCGTAGACTCCGTCATCGCTATCCGATTTGCCCAGCAACTTCGCGTAGCTGGCTTGAAGGTTTCTTCCTCTGATATTGCGCGACACCCAAGCATTGCACAACTCAGCAAGCACGTTTCGAGCAAGCAGCAAGTGGCAACTCACTCACAACCAACAACCGTTGCAAAGTTCGACATAGACTCGTACCGAAACATCGTTCCGCTTCTCACAGACAACGATGCCATCTCGCAGATCTATACATGTACTCCGCTGCAAACTGGGCTTCTCACACAGACCGTAGCAACTGGTGGGGCATTGTATGTCCATCATCCCGCGGTGCAGCTTGATAACAACATCGACCTTAACCGCCTTAAAACTGCTTGGAGCAGAGTGGTATCATCTCTGGACATCTTACGAACCTCGCTCCATTATCTTGAAGAATCCGAATCCCGATGGATTGCAGCTGTCCACGACGATTTACCACTGGTCTGGAACGAGGTTCACGTTGACAATATCGAGAACGGTATCAACACCATTATTGCTTCAACCACTTTCCCGTCACCACAAGCATTTTCAACGCCCCCAGTCAAGATGTCCATTCTCAAGTCTACTTCGACGACTGTCATGGTACTGTCTCTACATCACAGTCTTTATGACGGGTGGTCGCTGCCGCTTATCTTCGAGGCTCTATCTGCTGCATATATGAATCACGAGAGATCGTCAAAGACTCCCTTCTCTTCAGCTGCAAGACTTATTACGGACCGTCAACAGATGGGCGTCGACTTTTGGACGAAACGACTCCGAGGATATGCTCCTATTGACCTACCGGCTTCCTCATCAGAGAAGGCTACCACAACCTTCTCCAATGTTGCCATTAGTATGAGCACCCACGATGCCCTCCAGAAGTGCAGATCCTTAAACGTCAATCTTCAAACCATTGCTCTCCTGGCATATGGTAAAGCACTCTGCTGTCTTGTTCAGAGAAGAGATATCGTGTTCGGTCACGTGGTATCAGGACGGAACCTCCCTATTGAAGATGTTGAGGAGATCGTTGGGCCATTGTTCAACACTGTTCCGTTCAGAGTTCGTCTTGAAAATCCTCTTTCTACAAACGAAGATACAGTGAAGGGCGTGCAACAGGTTGTGGTCGATGGTCAAGATTACCAACATGCCTCACTGAACACAATCCAAAAGTTGTGGCGACAATCGCAAGATGGGTCAGATGCTCCATTAATCGATGCTATTTTTGTGTTCCAGAAAGCTGCTACCATTACTGACAATTCTTCGGGTGCTCTTTGGAAGCCATTGGTTATGGAAGATAGCAGAGATTCAACGGAGTATGGGTTGAACGTCGAGTTTGAGCAAGGAGAGAATAGTCTCGTACTTAGCGCGGCGTCATCTCAACTAGACTCCCAAGATCTAAAAGAGTTCTGTTCTACTTATGATAGTGTCTTCCAAGATATTGTCAACGCGCCGTCACGAAGTGTGACAGCTTATCCTGATATCTTACAGACACTACCGGTATCTACTCAAACCCACGAAGTGGCCTCACAGCTAGTCAACTACGATGATGTTATCGATAGCCCAGCTCTTGACATTGTCAGGAAAGCCTTCTCAGATGTCTCACAGATTCCTGCCGATCAGCTTTTACTCGACACCAGCATCTTCTCCCTCGGTATCGACTCTATCGCTGCTATCCGGGTGGCTTCTATCTGCCGTAGACAAGGAGTTCAACTTGGTGTTGCCGATATCCTTCAAGGTCGCTGCATTGGAGGCATTGTTCGACTTCTCATGGCAAAGAAGTCAGTGCCAACTACAAATGGTATCAATGTCGTGAAAGTGGTCTCAAAAGAAACTAGGAATATTGTCCTCGATTCTTTGAAATATCCAGAGTCGGGCGTCGAGCAGATCTTGCCTTGCCTTGCAGGTCAAATCTACCATCTCGCAAGCTGGCTGGTCAGTGGCCGCACAACCTATGAGCCGACATGGGCACTTCGTTCGCAGAGGAAGATAGACGCTGAAGCGCTAGGCGAGGCGTGGATTTCTCTGCAGCGGAAGCACTCAACATTACGAACTGTTTTTGTCACAGTCGGAGCACATGAAGCTTATCAGGCTGTACTGAAACCAGAAAGCATTACGGATAAAAGCTTGATTGTCACAAGCGCCTCTGAGGATCTGCTTGAGGTGGTCAAGCAAACGGTCAGAGCAACATCCGCAACTCCATCCACACTGACGAGCCCGCCAATCAGCCTCCGCCTCATTCAAGGTGCGACCGAGGATGCCGTGCTCATCAAGCTGCACCACTCTCTTTACGACGCTTGGACGATGAATGCTCTCATATCGGAGCTCTGTGATATCTATAACCAGAGGACCTCGCCACCTGTCCCTAGCTTTCCAGAATTCGTCTGGCATACACGTGACGCTCTAGCACACTTGGACGAAGCGTCTTTCTGGTCTTCGACACTCGCCAATGCAAGCCCAACCATCCTCTTGCCATCTAATCCGAAGCTTGCGACCTCTTCACCACTGCAAAAACAGACGTTTGTCTGGATCAAGGGTGCGGTCAAAGACCTCAAAGAGAAGACAAAAATCTGCCAGTCATCTAATCTGGCACTAAGCACAGTAGTCGTCCAAGCTTTCGCTCGAGTGCTTGCGAATCATACGCGAACCACCCACCCAATATTCGGGTTCTTCCACACTGGACGTTCAGCATCTTTCCCGGATACTGCTCGAGTACCGGGACCATGCGTGAACTTGTTGCCAATGACAGTACCTTCAGACAGGCAATCGGATCTCGAGACCGCGCTGCATATCCAAGATGATCTCAGCAAACGCGTTTCGTATGAGCAGAGCTATCTCCGTGATGTTCTGTGCTGGAAAGAAGGTTTCGATCCCAAATCATCCGAAAGCGCTCCTCAAGCTCTTTTCAATGCCTCTTTGAACCTTCTTTGGCATAGTGAACAGCAGAAACAAAATTCAGAAGAAGAGCCGTTACTGGAGCCTTTGGATATTGGTGTCCCGACCGACTTCGCGTCCGAAGAAGCGATTCCAGGAGAGACGGCAGTGGATGGACTGGATACCGGGTACCTCGCGAAGCAGAATCTTTTTGTTGATGTGGGACCAGTCGTCAAGACTGATAGCATTGATTTTGGAGTCAAGTGTGACTTTTCGTTGATGGAGGAGAAGGAGTTGAGAGTATTTGTGGAAAATATTGCTGGGGAGATCGAGAGGATTGTTGGGGGTCTTGGCAAAGCTTAGATATTGATTGTATTTCCAATTTTCCCTTCTTCTTGAATTATATAAATCGTAGTTAATTTCTTTCTGTATATATACTATTCCAGGTTGTTAGATTACTTTGCAAGGTTGTACTTCGGTTTTTCTCTCCCTTAGCACGAACAACCCCATGATCTTCCCTCTATGCTTACGAAAGAGAACTTGACTTCCAATATCGCTATTTTCTCTTGACTTCTGTAGCACAAAGTACACAAAGAGAGTGACTCAATTGCGCTATTCTCTTTACCATAAACAAAGGCATTTTGTGAACTTTCCCAAAAGCAGTTTTCTTTCTTCGAAGAAAGCCACCAAGATTGCTGTGCATCTGGGAGCAGAATCAGAAAGGCACATGTATCTGTAAATAACTTGAAGTATAGAGACCTCTTTATTCTGATCACATCATCTCAGAGATCTTCAGCTGTTGTTCCATGATCCAACCACGGCATAAGCACTCCCCCGCGATGTCTAAACTAATTGCTCTAGAGAAATCTGAAATAAGTCGAGGAATGTTATTGGACTCTTGGGACATAATTACAAGCGCACCTGAAGCACTAACAACAAATACTACTCACTAAAACGTACTTCAGAATAGACTATTTCCCAGCCCTCCGATGCTATGATCCCAATGTCCTTCAGTTCAGGGGACTTTCGGGGCTGTTGATTGGTTCGTTCTGCCAGTGGGAGTATCCTTAAGCGAAGGTAGATAGAAAGGGGCTTCGTTTGATAGGTGTCAATGAATCTGGAAGCGAGGGACAACATCACTCTCACGTCATAGCAGCGGAGAGAAGAAACCTTGATGATACAATTCTATTCCAACATATGCTTCCTCCTGATAATTCCTATACTGTAAGAAGAATGTCCTCAACGAATCTAACCCTCGTCACCACAGCTGCAAAGCCTGCGAAGAAGTCCAATAGATGATGAACCCAGCAGGCAGGGAATCATAAAAAAAGAATCAGAAGTGCAATAGCGAAACTGAGCCACACAACACCCTGCTCGGGTAGAACAACCCGTGCCATACTACTCGACTTCGCCGTTGACGTTGCTTGATTTCCGCCGATGGTGATAGTCAGACCTGCTGTCGTGATGGATGTCCCAGAATTCGTGGGACTTTGACCGCCATTCCCTGTCGTCGTCGTTTGAGTTGTCCGTCCTGTGCCAGACATTGTAGATGAGGTGGTGACTGAGACTGAACTATCCCCGGATCCATCTACCACACTCGATGTACCGCCTGATCCTGACATATTCTCCGACGTAGCAGTACTGGTAGCGCCAGCACCATATCCAGTCATGGCAGGTGAAGGAGTCGCTCCTTCCGATGTTGAGGCCGCAACATAACTTCCAGCATTGGTTGTAATCTTAGTAGAGCCACTGTTCCCATTTCCACCACCACCAGTGGGGCCGAGACTGAACACCGTAAAAGGCTGCGCAACGTCCCCGACATTGCCGCAAAAATTCTCGAGATTGGCTAGAGCAGCAAAGGCAGGAAGAACAGCCGTCGTCGCGAAATTTGCACAAGATTGAACCGCGTTGTCGAAGATACTCGGAGACCAGACGGTGCTGGAATAACAGAGACATTTGGCTTGAGCAGTAGGTTGAAGAGCTGTGAAACTCGGCGTAAGGGTTGCGCAGATGGCGAGAGCTTGGCCGACAATCTGACACGCTGGACAACTTTGCAAGACTTGGGCAGGAGAGGCGGACGTCGTTGTCTCCGGAAAGGTTGGTGCGCGAATAAGATGAGCCGTAATGTCGGGAATACGACTGACAATTATGAGGAGGAGATGTTGTGATCGCATCTTGATGATTGTACTGTATGACTATCGTTGTACGACTGCTTGACAGAGATTGATCTGATCGTAATGTTCGAGCGTGATTGTATGAAAGTGCAATGTGGAAGTTGAAGAGCGACAGGCTGCGAGAATGATTATGAAGGAGCTGCTGCACCGAGTGGGAAGGTGCG
The DNA here is from genome assembly GCA_000292665.1 of Helotiales sp. EF0021. NCBI lineage: Eukaryota > Fungi > Ascomycota > Leotiomycetes > Helotiales > Helotiales sp. EF0021. The sequence goes on from AIET01000300.1 coordinate 138,341, forward strand.
ACTGATTGAGAAGGACGTCCTTTGATACTGGAGTAAGTGAGAAGTCGCGATCTCCAGAACATCAGCATTTCACAACGATGGGAAGGAATTACTGGCAAAGACTTGATTGATCCTGATGCTGTAATATCAACCACCCAACCAGTTCTCCATCCTGAACTGAAACTATGTACAACACAAGGTATTTCCATAATTGTACCATCTTCGCCTGCCTGCTTGAAGCGACGCCATAACCATGCCAGGATGCAGAAGACAACACGCCGAGCTTTAAAAACAAAGACCTCATCTATCATCTCTCGTCACTCATTCCTCCAATCCCCTTCAACCATCGGTACGATAGAATTTCTTGTACAACAAATGTAAGAACAGATTAACATTAAGCCTCATACCACCCTCGAAAAGATTCATGTACTGATGATTGGCGAACTGCGCAGCCAGCAGCGAGTCCATAGGCACTTGAGCACTGGCAGCCGGGATTTGGAAGCTACCTTTACTACCTTCGATAAAGAAGATTCCAACTTCATCGCAAGAAATTGTGAGATCGATCTTGTCCCATTCTCGATCGGCATATTCCTTCCACGAAACAAGAACTCCTTTGTCGGACAATGTTCGAGCTGAGTATTTGAAAGAGCCAAATTTGGGTTTCCGACCGGTTCGCTCGAGTTCTCGTTCGTGGTTGTACTGCTTGGAGAAGGGCATAAGGAATCGCTTTTTGCTGTGTATTATTAGATGCTGTGTCTGATGGAAGGAATTCTGCTTACCCTTTCTTTTGAAGAGTCATCATGGCTTGCTCAATGTAGTTGTCGTAACTCTTCCTTTGCGACTCCAACCAATCGGCTTTCTCGTTCAAGTTTGCCAGAGTGAGACGAACACCTTCCAGTTCTCGCTGCCTCTGTACACGTCTTCGACTCTTGGTGCGAATGTCGAGCGCAATCGCATTGAGTACGTCTTGGTAGAAGTTGTGTCTTGAAATGCGTCCCATTTGCTCCAGCCTCATAACGTTCTCCAGTGCTGTGCGCTTTAACTCTTTGAATGACATTGACTTGATGTCTACCAATGTGTTGACATCGGAGTAAGCGCCGCGAGTATTACTACCTTGCCTGAATTCTTCTCGCAGCAAGGAGTGCCATTTCATGTCATCTTCACGAGTGATAGGTCGGACAAGAATGTCCATGAGATTTGGACCTGATTGGACTCTGATGATGTATAATACAGCTCGCTTGGTCTCCATGAATAAAGCCTTGACCTCAGCTTCTGGATCTTCGATATCGTGAAGTTTGGGGTTGAGCGTCATGTTGATTTCACCAGAGGTGACACCGAGCATTTCTGCTTCATTGTTCTTGGCACTTCCAAGCTCCTGCACGATTTCGCGAAGCATGTCGTCTCGGTTGGGGCAAATGTGAGGTAGGTCGGCGGCAATGAGATGATGGATGGAGAAAATATCCCCCATCTTGATGTAAAGGGTTGGTTTCGTTCGTGAGTAGAGGTCGTTGAACTCGTCGATGTCAAATGTACTTTCTGCGTCGGGCACAGATATGATATTGGAGTAGATGTCGGTAATTCTTTGAATGGCATCTCCAACGTAGGCGTTGAGTGGTTGCAGGTAGATGTTCTCTCCTCCGAACAACCTACCAGATGCGACTTGGCTCAATACCTTTGCGACCTCTCCGAGATTGCGCTTCTGAAGTGGTGTTAATTGCTTCTCAACAACACCCATGGTCTCTGGAGCTGTCAGAGCAGGTTGAAGGTAGAATTTCCAAAGCCAATTGCCCACGATTTGAAGTAGGTGTTCTTGGCGTTCTCGAGGGAAGTGCTGGCAGAGGGCATCAAAGATTTCTTGGCAGATGTACCGCATACCATACGGCATTTTGTGTACAAGGAGGTCGAGCGCAGAGAGGAATTGATCCGAGATTTCCCGCAGATCTCGCAAGTGATCAATAAACATGTCTCGTGTTTCGGGGTCCTTAATGGCGACTTCTCGAGGAATGTCAAGCGGACGATGGCTGGGTCTTCCAGTGCGGAGTTCTTCGTTGTTGATGGCGGATCGATAGATTTGCATTGGATCACTTTCAAGATCTAAAGCTGGGTCCTCGATGATGTTTGCGTGGATCAATGGACTCAAGAGCTCACGGAGGTATTTCCTGTCTCTTGGGGATCGAGTATAGTTGGCTAGAAGCTTGGACCAGAAGAAATTGCCTCGCAGATATTCTTGTACTGATTTCATACCATCGACTTCCTCTTTGGCTGACCGAGCGATAAGCTTGAGGAGGTAGTATTCCTCTCGTCGTTTTTGGGCATAGCCGAAAAGCCCCATCATCAAGGTCTCGATTCGCTTGCAATCCTTCTCGGCAGTACCCTGCTCACGTACACGCTTAAATAATCGTGCTAGATACTGTGATTGTGTCTGAAGCGTGAAGAAAAGTTGTTGGTAAGATTCCAGCTTCTTTCTTGAGTTCTTATTCAAGGCCTTGAGATCGAATTGATTGCCAGACACCATGGTAGTATTGACGAGGAGGTTCCCAGAATGGCCACCAAAGTTCTTCTGATGCTTAACCACTTCATCGAGCGTGATTTTGTTCTTTACCAGCAGGGCAATCTTGATGTCTAATTGATCGATGTATTGCTCGGCCATCTCATTCTGGCGAACCTGCTGGACAACGGTCTTGCGAAGACGCTCAAACTCGATCTCCTCGTTGAAGTCAAAGTCGCTGTCATTCAGGAGATGAACGAAGTTCTTGACAGTATTGACAGGTGGGTTCTTTCCAGTAGTCAAACTCTTGTAAGCTTCACCTTGCAAGCGACCGCGTACGAAACTCTGAATCTTGACAACCTTCTCCATGTTTGCCTTGAAGAATTTTTGTTTCTCAGCGAATTGTGCTCGAACCAGACTGGCCTTGGCAGCTGCTTGGATAGCAATGATCGATTCCTCCTCTGCTTCGAGCTCAGAGAGTACCATGCCGATGTCATTACGGAGGAGGACAGCTCGCGAGAGCGACTGGAGCTGTATAATTTCCTTGGTGTGGGAATGTAGGTCGTCAAGAAGGACTGCAATCTGTTGTCGCTGAAGGCACGCTCTCGCCAAGGCTTGGAGGCTAGTGATCTTTGGTGTTTGGGCACTGAGGGCTTCGTAGTCAGCGGCAACTATCTTCCGTAAGAGCATTCCACGGATGGCGTGTTGTCGCTCCATTATGAATGGTTCTTCTCGTTGCAGAGCAAACAGAGTCGCCTCGATATCCTGGCGTACGGCAGTAGCACGGACGAGAGCCTGCAGTATCGTGACTTGGGGGGTGTGTGATCTAAGCTCTGCTTTTGTAGCTTGAACTTCTCCTCGAACCAAGTTACCTCGCGCTACTGCTTGCAACGCCCTCCAGATTGGTTCTGATGCTTGCAGAGACTCTCTTTGACGCGAGATCTGATGTCTGGTTAGCATGGCCCTTGAGAAAGCCTGTATAGAACTGATGGAATGTTCTTCTGCCCAGAGATCTTCGTGGTCATCAGATACAAGCTTTCTGAGCAACATGCCCCGGATAGCAGCCTGCAACTCCTTGACTGGCCCAGCTGAAGTCTTGGCCTCTTTCTGTTGCGCAACATGAGATCTCCGAGCAAGAAAGCCTCGGATACTGGCTTGCATCTCTCGTACTATATTGTCTTCATGTCGCAATTCAGACTTCATCATGCGTACCTCGTCACGAACCTTCTTCGCTCGTATCAAATTTTGAAGCTTGAGCACGTCTGCTTCTCTGCTCTTCCAGAACGACTCTCTGTTGGATTGACGCTGCCTAACCAGGAATCCACGGACACCACTTTGGAGGTTGACAGCAAATCGACGCATATTTAGACGATATTCGACAATCTGCCTCGAGAAATCTCCGCGTATCCTGGATTGAAGTTCCACTAGCAGGTCCTCCGCGTCCCATAATCTCTGCATTGTATCGCCAAGTCTCATGCGTACAGCGGCTCCACGGATTTGTGCTTGAAGGTCGATGATAGCCAGTTCATTCTCGCCGAGTTCACGATCGATTCGGTCCTCTTCGCTTTCCACTGGCTCTGGCTCCGGGGTAGGCTCTTCAACACCAAAATCTTTACCCATGTTTCCGAAACTGGGCATACTAACTCCGGCTTTATCCAAGCCTTTTTGCATCGCTTCCAACTCATGGTCTTCAAATTCTAACTGGCCAACCAAGTTTCCAATTCGAAAGTCCACAATCCCTTTCCTGAACAGCAGCCAGCTGAGAGCATGGATGCAGTATATGACTTTGGGTATGTTCTTCTTTTCGTACAGATCAATGAGCTCGAATCGGAAAAGATCTGGTAATTCGACTTCAGCAAGGAATCGGAAGAAAACAGCAATGTTGTCAGAATGTCGAAACTGGAGCCTAGGATTTCGGAAGATGCGAATTCGTCGTTCGGGATATAAAGAGTCGACAATTTCGGCCAAAGTGACACCATCTCTGAGTGCCTCCTCTAGCTGAATGATGGCAGGAATTGGCCGTTTGAGAATATCCTCGATCCATTCCTTGGCTTCTCCAATATGGCACAGGTATTCGTATGCTTGTAGAAATTGTCTTTGTTTGTCCATCCAATTCCGTCCCTCCCACCCGTATCCATTGCCTCTGTTCACCGCGACTGTGTTGCCTGGTCGGGCCGTGTCACTTCGCTGTAGTCTTCGCCGTCCATGAAGCCCAACCACCTCTTGAGCTGGACTCGTAATACTGAAATCGTCGGGAGAGGCAGATTCAGCGAATTTCGATAAGGTACGCAATTGACTGGTAGACGAACGCTGCAGCTGTTGCAGATCAGGAGCTGTCAGAGGACTGTGTGCATGTTGCACGGTATGATTTCGAGAGTAAACAGGCCCGCGACTGACTGAATCTGCGCGGCTGAGAAGCATTGACTGAGGCCTGATCGCACTGTTCCGAGAAGGAGAGGTCGGCGAGTACTCATTGAAGGCGGGTTTTGCAAGATCTACGCTCTGGCCGCGGCTGTGATATCCTGTCTTAATGTGGCTCGGAGGAGAAGCTGCTGGAGCCTGAGGAAGTGGGCGCAATGATTGTCGTACGCTCTTGTATCCGCCATCAGGACTGGATTCGATACTTGCCAGCGGACTTCTTCGCTCGATGGCGCTGGGAGCCATCACAGTCGCCTCGCTGAGTCCTCTTTTGTGTCCGGAGTATCCGCTCGAAGCTGTCGATGAAAGCGTGCTCGTCCGGCTGAGCTCAAAGGCCCCCGAGGAATTGGAGTATGCCGTAGAGACAGTTGAAGCGTTGGAAGGCTGGCGCTTTGTTGAGGAATAATAATCTGCGGTTTGCGTTTGTCGAAGAGGATGACGGTACGACATTACTGCGTCTTGAGATGGAATCTAATGCTAGGCTTCTCTGGGTTCCGAAGTAAAAGACACCATCTATGTCGCACGCATTGGTCGAGGCCGCCCGGCAGGCCGCGCGAAGAGAGGTAATTTCTGACGCTCGAGATGATGTTGCAGAGGACCTCGCGACTGACGATTTGTTTACTTTCGAATCGAAGGCGAGGCGCACAGCGCAGAGAGCAAATATTATGGCGATGCTGAATGAGGAGTGTTGGAGAAGGAAGAATGTCCGAATGTAACCACGGATATTATTATGAGTAGGGAGCAAAAAATAGTACGGGTTTGGGCAGCGGGGTTTGGCTTAGGCCGTGTTGTGCAAGGGTGGAGGAGGATTTTCGTGTTGACATTGTTGCTGGAGCGACGAGAGCGCGAAGAGCCGCCGGCAATCGCGACCGCGACAACTTCGACGAGTTTCACAAACTCCAAGGGACCCCAACTCAAATCTCACGACATTCATGAATCTAGATTAGATGGTCGATGTCCTCCTTTTATTGAAGGACTCATGAGTCTTCGGCTAGTTGTTTCAACAGCATGCTCGTAATCTGCACACTTTGCAGCCAGGCACTCTCCTGTGCTATCTGCCGGTAAGTTCTTCTTTGCAAAGTTATAACCTACCCTTATCGCGTTTTCTACTGTTGTAGGCCAAATTCTGACGCGTGGGAACCTAGAGAACTATCATTCGCTGCGCGAGGTACCATAAAGTCAGATCCAGCACGATAATCCATTAGATCTGCCGCAACATATTGGTCAATGACAATCACATGTGCGACTTCAGGTAGCTCGAGCGGTCTTTCAGGGGAAACCATTGGCTGGTGCGACAGCGATGGGTCAGACAGCATTGAATCTATGTTAGCCCCCTCGAATTACCTGTCGAATCGTTGTCATTACGATGCTCTCCAAGGAGCGAAGATATACCCCGAAACCATTTCACTTACAGGACTCAGTCCTTTACACGGGTCTACATTGTGGTGGCAAGATGGGAGTCTCGATGTTCTTGTTGGGCGTGGGACTCATCCGTCATGGGCGCTTTGTCGAGCAAGATTGAGGTAGGCTCTTGGCAGCGGAGCATACTACGAACTCTTCTATGGCCGAATTCTTCTACGGCTGCTTGCACCTTTTCATCTTTCCTTTCCAGCGCGTCAAATATCTCAAGGGCATCCTATCCTTCTTCGCCCTCCTGGCCGCTTAGGAATTCGAATTATGCTGAAAGACAATGCGGCCAACGACTCGTTGTTTGGAGTAACTCATTCAACTGGGACCAATGAATCTTTCGAGGTCCATGAACCGAAAATTCCCGCTAGAAATTGCTCCGAGTATCGGTCCCGCAAGCTGTCTCGGTAGGGTCTTTTTCATCCAAATACCTGGGGCCGATGTCAAGATGGCGTTCCCGCAAGTCTAGTATCGCAAGTGACATCCTCTTTTCTTTCTTTTCCTCATTTCATCTTTCCATTTTTCTGCCACAAACTTTCAAAATATACCACCCTTCAGCCAAGATTCACGAAGCACAAATCTTCAGCCATCATGAGTACGTTTCCATCTGAGAAGTCATACTACTGCATGCTGATAGCCACACGATAGGCACTGTTACAGCACACGATGTCTCGATCACCGATGGGCACTCCAAGAAGGCTTCCTTCGATCACTTGTCAAACGAACTCCTCGATATCCTAGAATATCTCGTACCATCGGGTTTAATAAGATTAGTTCCGAATAGTCCGCTATTACCAAGTACATCGCCTTTCGGCGACATTGTATTCTCTTTCCTGGCAACTAGTAAGAAATTCTATGGATTCAAGGATCAATTGATGCAGAGATTCTGGGATGGAGCCACATTTGATATTGGCCTCCTGGTTAACCACTCTTGCTTGTCGGATGCGCATTCTATGATCACTCAAAATGCAAAGAAAGTTCAGTTCGATTTTGATCCGGATCTTTCTCGCCTCGTGTATCCCTTGCTCCACGCCGGCATAGGCCAGCTCGGGAACTGGCCCCAGCTTCAACACGTCAAGATCAAAGGAAATCATGATGCATGGACACGGACTTTGCAGTATTCTGCTCAAACTCGGGATGAGATTCTCAGGGGACTGAACGAAATTGGAAGTCTATTTGATACCAGTGGGATATTTTCGCACTTAACTCTCAGTGGGGTAATGGACTTGAACCGACACCATGTGTTGTGGACCGCGAAACGCATTCAGATATGGGACTCAAATCCGGCTACTTTCCTAGAGCAAATGCGCCAGAGTCTTGGATGTGATGTTTGGATTGACTCCCACGGAGCTCGTTCGAAGGTAATCGATCTCAAAAGTACCCCAAAGGGCCCAGAGGAATATTGGAGTGCACGGCAAGCCTACAAGAGTCAGAAGATTAGTGACAGATTTGGCACCTTCGAATCCGACTACTTGACTGCTATTGGGGCAGATATCCTTGGAGTCGAAACCATCCGTCGCCTGTGGTGCCCTCCATATGGACGCATCAGGACGAAAGCAAATGACGAGGTGGTGGACGAGATCAAGAAGTTGTTGCAGCAACATGTTTGGTGCAAGAGTATAGTAGGGCTAGACCCAAGTCACTCCGACTTTCTCGGTTATCATCAATGTTATATGGAGGGGAACCACAAGGATGCATTTGATGGAGAGAATGGACTCAAGAAGAGCTTCGAGGCGCAGTGGATAGCGAATCCTCCTGGGACGGGGTATCTTCTCCAGACGTCGTCGGATGATGGGATGGCGAACGAATCTTGAAGCATGCACAGTTTGGAGCAGCAAAGGCGTTGGTAGGTTCCATGACTGGAGATCCGAAATCTCATGGCTCACGAGAGAAGTACGGGGGTGTTACGCAATGGTCATGGGACGGATTGATGGGACATTGTCAAATCTTGGTAATCATTAATCTAGAAAGGAATGAGTGCATAGATTAGTAGCAATTTTAACTCAGGCAAACACTGAATTGACAGCATTCCATTTCTGTCGCACATTGAATGTTGGCTCCTAGAAATCAGTGTTTCTCTCCATCTTATGTCTGACACTGCATTGAAGTAGTGCTTTTGGAAAAGTCACTCTGTAACCGGTCACAGCGAGCTTTCTTGTTTCTTGGAGAGGAGATCCGAATGAGCCTAGTCCAAGATGTTTGGGTGCACTTTCCTTTCTCACAAAGTAGCGGGAGCTTTCAAAGATGTTAATACTTCACATCAATGGCTCCTTCCAATTGTTACAAGATGAGGGGACTGATGTTATAGCTTCGCGTCCCATCTTCTCTGTCTCTTCTTCGATCAATAAGGCAGCCCCCAGTCTCAATCGCAAACCTTTCAACCACAATCCAAATGTCTTGGGAATCCGTGGCAAACTTCGCCATCTTTGTCGCATGTTTGTTTGTCACTGCGGCGTCCCCACTGATTTCATTTGGCAGCCTCGTAACTTTGTTCAATCGAGCTGGCTGGCCTTCCTGTCTCGAGCCCATTCGCCGTCGCCTCAAACCTCTGCCGCCTCCTCCGCCTCCTCCCACCCCTTCCAATATTGTGCCGATATTGAGGGAGCTGGGATACATAAGGGCCTACGCCAGAGTGATGGCTCCGTGTACCTTCATTACTTGCTTTTATGTTACTATACGATGCGACCCGGCGGAGAGCGAAAGCCAATTTCGCGAAATGGAACAGCAACTCCTCGACGACATCCTCGCGGAGTATCCCGACCCCCCCCCCCCCCCTCCCCCCCCCCTTTCCAAACGACGACATCGATCCGGCTGCGGAATTTCAATAACCTAACGAGTTTCTTTTGTCACAAATATACTTATCACCAGCGAACAGCTTGCACTTCTCCGACATTGCTGGTGACTAGTAGCCTTAGTCGGGTGAAGCCAAGACGAGCTCCCAACTCAAGCTTACTTCTCTTTGCCTGTGAGAATCCTGCTAATAAAGCGCCTTCATAGATTCTCTAGCTCCTGTTTCGACAATCACAAGCTATCCCTTTCGAATACGTCCTACCTTGACAGCCCACACTCAGGGGTGGGATTGACATGGCGGTGGTAGGCATATACACCAATGGCACATGGAAGCAACATATTTCGTAGATCTGGATCCCAAAGGTCTGTAAACATTCTTCTATTATGCCACAATGATGGTCGCTGACAGATTCATGTTCATTGGAATCCATTCACTGTCATGGCAAGAACACTCGGAACGGCTGCGTGACAGGATATGCTCCTAGATGATGGATTGGCACAGTGAGGTAGTCCAGTTTTATGCTTGACCTTGCTACGAACATGGGCCGCTGTCAAAACAGACAACAATCCAATTCAGTGTACACGTTACCAGATAGTTCAATCCACGAGGAAGCATCAGAATCTCGCTCTCTACCTCTTCTGCCAAGAAATATGTTGTTCCTGTGTCCCAAACAACCGGGCCTTATTTGTTGTAGTCAACAAAGAGTCAAAGTGGTAGTCGTTCCTATCCCCAAATGCTAAAGCCACAGTCCATTTCCGAGAATGAACACTGGCTGAGGCATAACGCATTGTTGAGGCTCGGGGAAGAGTCTTCTCTCGTGGTCCAAATAACGTGTTCGTGAAATCTTTCCGGAAGTGTTGCTTCCACACTTGACCCTCTGGATCTGTTGCCGGCCTTAGGTCCTTCCACCTTGTAAAGAACATGGCCAAGCCATGGCCGTCGTAGTAGTCTAAGTCGATTCTGTAATCCGTGCGGCACTGGTCACATCTCAAAATACCATTGCCATAATATTTATTGCAGATTCTGTTGCGAAAGCTGTTGTGGGGGCATATGGTCTCGAGGTACAGACTTCGATCTGTAAAGGATGTGCTTGTCAAGCTTCTGGAAGAGATGCATACAGTCTGTAGGCGATGTAACAAATGTCCTTGGACTATGCGGCATTCCTCCCTGGACTGTCGTATAAAGCCTGCAATTTCCACAGTGCCAACTCTTCTGTAATTTGACATATATGCCAAGAAGTGTGTGCAATCAAGATCTCGAGAACTTCTTTTGATGGCCATCTTGACAGCCGTTGTGCCAAAGAGATCAGTAACATAACTGTCTATGTTGTTGAACCTGTCTTGAACAACGCAAGCTGGAATGGGTACTCGAGAAGCACCGTACCACGCCCGACAGCTGTTGCTGTTGTACTTGTGCACATTTTCCATCGTATGCAGTCGTCTGCAAGAGAAGCATGCGATGCAATCGTGTAGATCGATTTCTAGAAGCTTAAGTAACTCGAGTTTGTTTTCGTTCGTGGATAACTGTCGAAATGGCTGAGTTCCGATTAAGTCCTTAAATTGCCGGCAACAAAGTGCAAAAGCGACGGCAGATTCTGGGGGTAGAAAGTCTACAATGCATAAGATAACATCGGACGGAACATCTCTGAGAATCGATGATGACAACGCAGCAGGCCTATGCTTCGGGAATAGGAATGTAAAGAGTCTTCGAAGATAGCCCATCGTTGCCTCGGTCTCCTCGTCACTTCAACGAGGATATCGTGGCTTGGTATAAATGTAGGATAAGAGGTGATTGAAAAAGAAATACACATTGGAAAACATGGTGTCGTGATAGTTAAATTCGTAATTGAACTGTGGCTACATTTACTAGTAAGTAATCTAACCGCAACTACATCTCTACCAAGTAAGATCCACAAATGGAAGTGACGATATATTAGAGGACAGTCACGTGCCATCAATCGGCCAAACCTTTGTCCTAGCTTACCTTAGCGCGACTTCTCCACGCAAAATTGAAAATCACAAATATTGAGATCTTCCATTTCTCTTATTTGGGAGAAGGAAACTTCAACCCGTCGACTGTACATTTCACCTCGTACTTACGCGTCGACTACTTTCTTTACCTCTTCACATCGTTCTCATTTCACATTGTCAAGATGCCTCACACAAACGGCGACTACAAAGGCCCCGCGTTCTTCCCAGAAAAGCCCCTCCCACACACAGAGGCTCTCAAAGCTCTCGCGGATTACGAGGAACGCGATGGACTCGATATTAAGAGCCTTCTGGACTCGAAGAAACACGGTGGCTTGACTTACAATGATTTCCTCGTTCTTCCAGGTTATATCGGCTTCGCTGCCTCAGAGGTTGTGCTCGAATCGCCAGTCACAAAGCGCATTACCCTTAAGACTCCCTTTGTCTCCTCACCAATGGACACAGTCACCGAACACGAGATGGCGATACATATTGCGTTGCAGGGAGGTCTCGGCGTCATTCACCACAATTGCTCTGCCGATGAGCAAGCTGAGATGGTTCAAAAGGTGAAGCGATTCGAGAACGGATTCATCCTCGACCCTGTCGTTCTCAATCGCAACAGCACCGTCGGAGAAGTCAAGGCTTTGAAAGAGCAATGGGGCTTTGGTGGTTTCCCAGTAACTGGTATGCCCAATTCTCAATCTTGTCACAGCCCTTCTCATGATTAATACCAAACTCAAATAACTTTCGTTCATCCGTATAGACCGCAAGGTCGTGGGGAGAAAACTATGCTCTTTATGAAAGAAGTCCTACAATCCATTATCTGCGAACTCTTCGGGTGTACGTATGCTAACTTGACACAAGAGAATGGAAAGCTAGGATCGAAGCTGATCGGCATTGTCACGAACCGCGATATCCAATTTGAAGATGACAACGATCAAAAGGTCTCCTCCGTAATGGTCACCGACCTTGTCACAGCTGCTTCAGGCACAACCCTCCTCGAAGCCAACGCGATTCTTGCCAAATCCAAGAAGGGCAAGCTCCCAATCGTTGATGCTCAAGGAAATCTCGTCTCCATGATATCCAGATCTGATTTGACCAAGAACCTGCACTTCCCTCTCGCTTCCAAGCTTCCAGACTCCAAGCAACTCATCTGTGCTGCTGCCATTGGCACACGTCCGGAGGATAAGATTCGTTTACAAAAGTTGGTCGATGCCGGTCTGGATGTTGTCATCTTAGATAGCAGTCAAGGAAACAGTATGTACCAGATTGACATGGTCAAATACATCAAGGAGAAGTACCCTGGCCTGGATGTCATCGGTGGTAATGTCGTTACCCGGGAGCAAGCTGCATCTCTGATAGCAGCCGGTGTTGATGGTCTTCGTATAGGAATGGGAAGCGGCAGTGCCTGCATAACCCAAGAAGTCATGGCTGTTGGCAGACCTCAAGCCGCTGCCGTCTATAATGTTTCCTCATTCGCAGCCAGGTTTGGAGTTCCATGCATGGCAGATGGCGGTATTCAAAACGTAGGTCACATTGTCAAGGGTCTTGCACTCGGCGCCACAACCATCATGATGGGTGGTCTCCTCGCCGGTACTACCGAGTCCCCTGGAACATCTTTCGTCAGCCGAGAGGGTAAGCTTGTTAAGGCCTATCGTGGAATGGGAAGTATCGATGCCATGCAAGACAAAAAGGCCGGTGCTGGAGCTAGCATCAAGGACAGCCAGAAGAGCAACGCTGGAACTGCTCGCTACTTCTCCGAGGGCGACAGTGTCCTTGTCGCTCAAGGTGTTTCAGGTGCTGTCGCTCATCGCGGTTCAGTCACCAAATTCGTTCCTTACTTGGCTGCTGGTCTCAAGCACTCCCTACAAGACTGTGGAGTGAAGAGCTTGGCCGACCTACACCACAGTGTTGCGAACGGGGCTACCAGATTCGAATTGCGAACTGCTAGTGCTCAACTGGAGGGTGGTGTGAATATGGAGAGTTATGAGAAGAAGCTATATGCTTAGATTTGACCTCGCGAGAGGGTGGATGGATAAAGACTTTTGCTACACAAAAAATGGGTTGGGTGGTAGGTGGTTATATATGGGGGAGTTCGGCGAATGCTGGGAAAATGGTGCAGAATTTTGGCTGCTGCGCGTGCTTTCTTTCGAATGAAATAAACTTCGTGCATTTTGGATCATGTCTGACATTTGTTGCAACTTGATTGTCTTGTGAGAGTAGCGTTTGTTGGGACATAGACCGTGGAATGAGATGGAGCGAGCGTTGTTGCAGATCAATCGTGACTCGCTATCTTGCTGGGCTGATTTGATGCATGATATCCGTGGGAGGAGATAAAGTGTCACGTCACGGCCACATTGCACATAGACGTCTAGTTCTACAGTTCATTGGCATAGCTATCCTATCTCGAAACATCATCCAACATCGAGAATCATTCTCCAGCCCAGCCCCCCACACTAACGACTGCTTCCACCACTCTCATCCTCACTTTCTTCATCACTGACATCACTGTACTCACCTTCCTCACAATCCCCACGGTCCTCATAAGCCTGATCGGCCCAGTCATCATCCAACTCCCCATATTCATCCTCTTCCACCACCGGACTGCCCCTAAGTCTCAACTGCACCTTCTCCCGTTCTCCAACCTTCTGCTTAACAAAGAAAGGATGCGAGGCCGGCAGTTTCTTGCCTTCGCAAACAAAACCCATCGGAGTCTCCTCGAAGTCATGGTCCTTGCGACGAAGTGCCAGCCACTCCCGCATGAATGCGAGCGGCTTATCCGTGAATGTCAACGAGCTACCAGAACCTGAGATTCCCAGATACTTCAAGAGGGTGTCGTACTCTGAATAGTCGAAGTACAGCCGACCAGCATAAATACCCAGTTCGACACGAAGCCAGAGAGGAGCTTGCCAGTCTGCAGGAAGGGCAGGAACGGAATAGTAATTTAGCTCGTTGAAGCTGATCATCTTCTTTGCGATAGGGGCTGCGTAGAGGACTAGGTGCACTGGGGAAGAATTGGATCCACGGAGTAGACTCAGGAGTATCTCCGCCTCCTCAGGAATCACAACTAGTGCTTGTTCGGAGACTGTGCTGATCAATATCCAGTGTACAGGACGCTGCTGGATGTGAGTACTGTTCTCGAACAATGAGGATTATTACTTACCTGGAACTGATCATAGTTCGGGCCATGACGTACCTCTACCGTCTTAGGGAACTCGGATGATACGAACAACTTACACGAGGTGCGGTTTGAATGGATTCGGTACTTCTGCGCTACGGCAGTACGACCCAATGAACTGAAAGCCTCCTCATGAGCATCGGATCCTCTGAGAAGAAATCCTGTTTGTGTGAAAGTAACGATGTCTTCATGAAGGCGGCTGAAAGTGAGTGGCTTGTAGTAGGTGGGTCGCTGCACCTCGCGGACCGACTCTACCTCCTGCTCCATTTCTCGTTCCTGCTCCACCTCCTGCAATGCCGTGACATTCTGGGAGGCGAGGTAATTCTTCAGGTACTCGCGCTTTCGGTTGAGCTCGTTCACAAACGTCTGCAGCTCTGGTGAGAATATGCCTTGCACTTTTGACAACGATGCTTGTCTGCGAGGACCGTACACCTGCTCCAAAGTCTGCTGCTCCGCTTGACGTAGCTTTCCGAGGTATGCCTTCAGCGACTGCGGGTGATGGAGAGAGTTGCCATGATCGATATGAGCTTGAGAGCGACGACAGAACTCATTGCCTTGGGCGAGATAAAGGGGACGAGACTGGTCGATACCTTTGCAAGTCTGCTCAAGAAGCCAATATACCACGTCACGAGAATCAATGTGACCTTCAGAGTTGTGATTAGAAAGATCCACAATGCTCTGATGGACCTCAGGTGGGGCAAAGAATGTGACAGACTGAGTGGTACCGAGCTGGCGAAGTCGCATTGCAGCTGAACTCAAATCAGTATGTTCCATCCTAGAAATATGCAAACACTTACCTTGCACAGTATGGTCTTTAGTTTGCAAGAGTCCCAACGTGAGAGCACCACGGGCATTCGATTTCAGTCGCAAATCAGTGCCTCTGGTGTGGGCCTGGTCCAGATAAACCAGACATTTATCCAGATCGTCTGCGAAGGATGAAGCTGCCAGTGGCACTATACGACCCTGGCGATACAATACTTGGGGAGTGTTCTTCGCGTCAATAAAGACTGCTGCTGGTGCTTCTTGATCAATTTGCAGCCAAGCCTTCACCATGCTAATATTATCCATCTCAAGAATCTGCGCACCAGCATCAATGAACACGCGGATGCTTTCCTTGTGGATAAGTCGAATCAACTCGAGCTCCGAGAGGCGTCTCCCGGTGCCTGCCACTGCTGCGACATATCTTCTGTTTCGATCCTCAAGAAGATAAGTCAGGACCTCTGCATTGGTATGAGAAAGCCCTGGCAGATCTTGCTGCTCGATGGTCAAGGGGAGCAGTCTTCTGGAATCATTCGTGCCACTAAAACCAGTCGTCAAACAGGCTGGTTGCAGTCCGGTGGAGAAAGAAGGAAGGTCCCATCCTGAGGCCTGGAGTTTGATCTCGAATTGCTTGCAATGCTTGGGGAACACAAAGTTGTTGAGAAAGTAATCGATGACTACAACACTGTGGCGACAATATTTCCATATCTCATCCATTTGCCAATCATCATCGACATTGATTGCATTCCATTCCGCGAGTGAGGGTGGGAGATTGGCTGCCTGCGCGAAACGATCATATACCTGCGACGGATCGTCAAGCTTCAATACCTGCTCCAAGCTTTGTCGAACGTGTGACTTTCGGAGGCCCTCGTAATAGAAAGATAGACAGGTGAAAAGGATAGCAACATCGGTGTGTCCCCACTCTGCTTGATCACTGGGAGTTCCCTTGGCATGGTAAGGAACAGCCATTGGATCACGTAAAGAATGCAAGCCAAATTGCACGTTCCATCTCTTCTTCAGGGACAGGAGAAGTATTCCATCAGTGAACAGACCACGGAGAAGATACAATCGTTGCTTCAGGATCGGCTTCTCGGAGACAATTGCAAGCATGTTTTTCTCATCCTCCACAGAGACGTTGACTTCGGAAATGAAGCGCTTAATCAAGGGACCATGATTGTCGCAAATGTTGAATGGCAGGATTGCAGTTCGGCCCGAGGAAACATCGTCGACTAAGCGAGAGCACAATTCTGTCTCAACGTCGTCACGAAGGAAGAATATAAACGGGTATCCACCTTGTTGACGTCGATGGACCTCGATGCTGTGAGGAAAGTCGCGTTCCAAGCCCTCCAAGTGCTCATAAAGTAGTCCGAATAATTGCTGCGCAATCTCCCATCTGTGTGGATGTCCGTCTATGGCCCGCTGAGACCCAGCTGGATAGATGAGCTGAGTTCTCAGCGACAAAATATGGTCGCACTCATCCAGGACATCCCGAGCTGTACTCGACAGCCAGTTCTGAAACTTGATGAGTGGCTGAGCTTCTGAAAGCTTTCCATCAGAAAGTCGTTGTTGCCCGGACAGCTTGAAGGACAAGATGTGATCAGGCAGAGCGATGATGATTCCGTGACACTTTTGGATGTCTGCATGCAGTCTCTGATAGACGGCGAGATTAGCGGGTGTAGTTGGTGTCTTCCGGGAGAACGGAATGTGTTTTAACTCTCTTCCTAAAAGCCCACCAAGACTGACATGCATCAGCTGGGCTGTTTGCTGAAGCAAGGCCTTCGGAACAACGATCCTGCACAAGTTATTGCCATCGGCTAAGTTAGCCGCACTCATTGGAATGATGCACGATGTTTTTCCTATCTTCCTGTTAGAAATTATTACTCGGAGATGGAAAATGGTACATACCTTGACCCATGTTCATTTGAAGAACAGAATTCGAATCGGAAGGGGGGGTGATAGTCGCAATAGCAACATCAACCTGGCCAGCACGAATCATGACGTTTGTGTCGATCTCAAAAAGAAGCCAATCTGTCAGATGCTCGGGGTCCCAGTTCAAATGGCCAATATTGAGGACCTCTTCAATCAGCTTTGATTGGCTGCCTTTGCAATATGCACTCTCAATACGGAGAAGTCGTTGTGTTTCTGTAATCGAGACTGCATAATCTACCACAAGCTTCTTGACACCCTCTCCAAATGTGGTCGTGGAGGTGGACCGCAAAGTCTCCAGTAGTGTGACTGGCGTCACGGGTGGCCACAGACCACCATTTCTGAGCCAATTGGTACGGTCACTTTCGTTGGATGAAAAGGAGTCTTGGATTCTGGCGAAGTATTTCTGTGTAACATCCTGGGTTTTAGAGATATCTTGGACAAGATTGTCCCGACTCTGTGTCCTAGGAACTGACACTGGCAAGCTTCGATGTCGTCGCAGAGCCTCGAGGCTTCTCTGAAGATCCTGGCCATACTCTTTTTTGGTAGTTGAGGTTGATACTGTCAATCTGGATATGATTCTTTCAAGTTCTAGACAGGAACGAGGATCTTGTTTTGGAGCTTGCGAGGTTGAAGAATTTGAGAGCTTGGGTTGCTGGCTCGCAAGTGGGCCGGTTAATGCCATGGCACCAACAGCATTGGCAAGTTGATCAAAGTTCGGAGAAGTGGCACTTGATAAGAGGTCTTCAATTGTCGGAACTCCTCTAAAGCCAGACCCACACGACCAGATTTGCTGATCAGCCTTCTCGCTGGGCGTTGAAGTGGGCCTCAAGGTTGGGGAACAGCGATGATTGTCCAAGACTTTCTGAACCTTGGACAGGTAGTTAGCAAATTCGAAGTTCTGGAACATGCGCAGCCAGGTTGGTTCAATGCATGAGATGGCCTCATCGATATTCACCTTCACAACCTGAGAAAAGCCATCTCCTGTTGGTTTCTCACAAGGCCATTGTGCCAAAATAAACTCAGCAAGATCTTGAACATCGTTTCCTTGCTGTTGGTCATACAAAGTCTTTGCGCTATCTTGAGTCCGCGAAAAAGAGTAGCCAAATCCGAGAGACTTGGACGTGCTTGGGGGCGTGTATGGAATTAATGCCGACTTCATCAATCGAGAGAGAAGAGTAACGGTAGGAGCTTCGTTTTTCTGAAACTTGCCGTAAGAAGGCCATAAAGGAGGATCAAGCTTTTGAAGATCGCTAATAATGTAGAAGGCTAGTAAAGTCCTCAGAGCCTTAATGTTGACTTTGGGGTGAAATGATATTAATCTAAAGAAAAACATCAGTCTGTATCCATCATTTGATGTGACGGAGCGGCAGAAGTTGACTAAAGACCCCCAACTGGCAGGAAATCCAACTTCAAGGACATCTGTAAGGAGAGTCTTGTTGAAAGGCTCAACATATCCTTCAACGTCCTCCCAGCTCTCAAGCATCTTTGCCAGATTTGCTGAAGATGGCAATTTATTTGGCCAATCTTGGATAACACTGACGCACTCGACAACATTGAGTCGTGATTGCTCGAGGCGAGTGCGATCACGAGAGGCATAAACTTTTCTCTCAGCAGCGCGAACGCAGGTGCCAGAGTTAGGACGCTCGTACAAGCCTCGATGAAGTTGGCTGCGTGTGATCAATTGATCTTCGCCTCGGCTGATGAGGGCTAGGTGATGCTTCTCGTCGAAGTAGAATTGGTTCAGATCCGCAGATTTCTCGAGAATACGGTTGACAACATCTCTGTAGCCATCGTGCTGAATCGTCGTAGTCAGATCTTTATTCCAAAAAGTGGATTGCATCGTCTTGAATCCCGTAGGATAGTAGACTCTCTTGGGCGTAAGCTGAGCAATCTGTTCAAGTACTTGAAAAGACTCTGGTGTGAGGGGTGACCATGGCTGTGAATATCCTGATGTGAGGCAATGCAATGCTTCTTCTGTGCCAGTCCTTCCTGTCAGAGGATCTGGCAATGTATACGAAGTGTACGCGTGAACCAGAGATTTCAGGTGAATAAGCTCAGGCTTCGCGGGGGCATCAAGACGACCCAAGGCTTGATTGATTGTATATCTCGCGTAGCGGCCATCATTCTCGATAGCGACGTAGACGTGGGACCACTTTCGCTCGATAGAGAACTTGCCCAATGGCACGATGATGCTTCTCTGGAGGTTTCGGGAAACATTAGGACTGATCGTGGAGAACTGGTCCTTGCTCATCTCGCGAAGCACAAGACATGATTTTAGCCCATACCACGTTCCAGCATCTTGGTTGGGGTCGATCTCTGCCTGAAGCTGTTGACATTGCAGGCCCGTTCCATTATTTGCACGGAAAGTCAAGTTCAATCGACGCAACTCAACAGTCAGAGGCTGCGGCTTCCCTCCCTCCATCGGTACTGTTACGGTCAAATGACGATAGTTCTCGAAGTGTTGGAAGTTCTTGGCAACTCGCAGGAACAATGTTGAAGTAGGATCAACTAATCTAGCGTTACCGTATTTTGCCTCTCGACTACGACACTTGAGCGCCCCCACTCTGTCTTGCACGCGCCAGATGTTGGGCTCTTGGCAAATGTGAACAACTCCAGTTCTCAAATCAAGCCAATGTACACAATCATCAATCAAAGCCGCCGGCAGATCAAATGATTCCTGGTTTCCAAAGACTGTTCGTGGTATGAGTTGCCAAGTATCTCTGCTTAGGAAGCGATGGATCTTGACAACTACTTTTCCATGACGATAGCCCAGATGAATTGTCCGGCCAAACTTCTCAAGGCTGAGCATGTAGGTCATACCCTGCAGGAATGAAGGGCGAGATAGAAGATTCTGGTCGCCAAAAAGTTCGGTCATGACAGGCTCTTTTCTGAGTTCCACGGGCAGCTGACCATTTGGCTTTCCTTGAACTAGCAGATATCCTTCTCGCAGATTAAGATGAATGGTTTGCTGAACAGTCTGAGCCGTTGCACGTATGTCGATAAGCACCCACCAGGCATCCGCGCCAGGGAGAAATTCGGTACGAGCATTTCGCAACTGCTCGAGTTCAAAGCTGGGCACGACTGCGGATACAGACGACAGGACTGCATCTGCATGAGCATATGCCGAGGCAGAAACCAGATGCTGCAATCGATGGGTTTCTCTGATGTCCCTCACCAGAGCATTCTTGAGAAGGGTTGGTAACTGATCTGGCTTACTGCCTAATCGCTCCTGAATTGACATGATGCATTCAAGATAGGTTTGGAGCTGGGAAGAGTTTAAAAGAATGCCAGCGTGTCCGAGGTTTCGGTCGATCCCGAAAAATGTACGTTTACAGAGCAGAGCTGCCCAGAGTGCGTATTGGGAGCACCTCCTGGATGTTTCCTCGTCCTTCACGGCTTGTGCCTCTGACCGCAATGTGGTGAGCCAGGATAATGTCACAGCGCGTGCCTTCTCCAGTAAAGCCTCGCCATGTAAAGTGTGTGTCGAGCCAAGCTCAACTAGACGTAGAGCGAACGTGATCATAATCTCCATGTGACAGGTCTCTCTCCAGTTCGACGCAATTGCTTCAATGTGCTGGTCTATTTGGTCGTAGAGTCGCTGACAGAAATGAACATCTTTGAAAATGCTGTGGTGTTCGCCGAGAGGGTCGTCGCCATTTGGTGGACCAATTTGCACAGCGAGCAAATTCATGAGCATAGCTGTCGACTCTGTGCCAAAGTTGATGGACGTAGACTTGAGCTCCAGCAAAATCTGAAGCCATCGTCTGGTATGACCCGAGAGCAAAGTTTGATAGGCCATGTACTCGTGAACACCGACTCCTGTTGGGCATTTGCTCTGGCTGCTAATAATTTGGTGTGAGCTCAGACCAGGGGATGACATGTTCGTATTCAAGGAGAATGTCGAGAACGGTGAATTTTTAAGGACTGGCAGTTGGCATTGATGGGCTAGAGTGAGCGCTGACCAACTGGGGATCTCAGAAGCCCAAATATTGAGCTTCGAGTCGTGATAACGAAGAGTCAGTGCATTTGCAAGGCACACCTTCTCGAGATCAAGAGGAAAAGTAGGCTTCCGATAATGAGTCTTGTGGAATGACTTTGTGCTCGAAGCAAGGGAGAATGAGACGACATCCATATCATGGTCCTGGTATTTTATGAGTGGCGAATATTCGTGCAGTCTCTCCTCTGGTTTCCGAAGCTTTGCCTTGCATTCAAGAACTAAAGTGCCAATGACGCGAAAGGTCAGATCTCGGTAGAGCGAGAAGGCTTTTGGGGCAACGAGTTCGAAGACGGCGACTTTGGCAAGTACAGGATCTTCTGGGAGAGGAGACTCGTACGGTGTAAAATTCAATCTCTTTCTCACACGCTGGAAATAGTGATTGCTGCACGAGCCATGATCATGCCAGCCGCCGGCATTTGGAGGAGCATGGGGCGTGTTTTCCATCTTGGTGGTCAAGTCTGCGTACTCCTTGTTCTTGCGCACTGCTTCTTCTCTTGTAGCGTGACGCTTTCGGTCAGCATCAGCTTCAATCCGCTGCAGTAGTGCTCGTAATCTTGGTGATTCTTGGGACTCGTTGAAATAACGTTCGGCGAAACATCCCTCGACAGGATCGGCAAAGATTGACAGCAACGGATTTCGGCAGTTTGCTTGTCTGACACGTAGATACTCTTGCACTGATCGAAGACGATTCATATCGAGACGGCGTGAGACATGAAGTAAGTCCAATAAGCCAGGAGGAAGACTGGGATCAAAGTCTCTCATGAGTTGGAATTCTTGAATCACAGCAGAATCCACAGCCATCCAGTGTTCCAGAATCGTCAGGATCATCGCACTTTGCTGCTCCGGGTTATCCTCATATGCATTTCCTATCAGATCAATATATCTGTTGATATGATTGATCATCTCAAAAAAGCTACGATGATTGACTGTCAGAGAGTTGTGTACCTCAGCATCATTCTTCACCATAAGCATAATTTGTTCTTGGTCAAGAATATTGAAGTGCCTCCAGCGATACAATGAGGAAGGATCGGCATCGGGAGAGTTGAGTGTATATGATGCCGGAATCTTATAGATTGGCTTCGAGGCATTTGGCTGGAAGGTCTGCTCCCTCAAAATTGAGTCCAAATATGACCCACTATTTGGGAGACCCAAGAGCAAATTGCGGGAATTGACGAAGGGTGAGATGGGCCGGTATGGTCGCTTGCATCGATCTTTGAAGTCTTGCCAATCAGAATTGACACACTCATTTGCTTTGTACAATGCCTTGTTGAAACTCGGCTTCAAGGCTTCGAAAAAATAGTCGTAGGCCGCACGGATATCGCCACCCACTCGAGATCGCGTCTCTTCCAACTTTACAAGACGACGGCAGAGTTTGGCTTTGACGTGTACAGTAAGAGCCACATCGGCCTTAGGAGCACAGTCCTCAAGAAGATGTGTGAGAACCAAGCATCCGAGAACCTTGTAAAGGAGGCGTCCCAGGTCAGGACCCAGAGCCAACTGCAGATGTCGTTGAGCTCCGACGCGAAGGACTAGCCAGAACGGGCATCGTCGCCAAGGATTCTCACCTGCCCCTCTGTCCCAGCAGACATCATCGTGCACGCGCTTCTGTAGTAAGGGCGGGTAAACTTGGCGGCCATTGACTTCGAGAAGAGTCATCAGCATTTGAGAGATCAGAGCTGGATCGACCGTCTCGCGCCCTTCGTGCACACCAGAGTGAGCTTTCGTAGCTTGAGCCGCAAATCTCTTGATAGACTCGCCACTAGCCTTTTGTAAGAAATCGGCAAGCTCATTGTGGAATTTGGCGTCATCGAAAACAGAGTTCGGGATCGCCATTGCACATCCAGGAAAGGTCCATGTCAAAGTATCTGCTTCGAGTACACTGCTTGAGAGGGGCGAAGTCTCAAAGACTTCGAAGATAACGTCATCATCTTGGTTGCTGCTGAAGAAGGGGTAAGTTAGTAATGACTTCGTAGAAGAGAATTGTGAGGATATGTTACTCACGTTGATTCCTTGCGGATGACCAGAGCAGCATTTTGCTGCGCGACGTGGATGATGAGGCTATCACCAATCTCGAGCTCTTGAAAAGCTTTAACCAGAGAGCGCCTTGAAGGTTTGCCGCCATAGTGGACTTGGCCGCACTTCTGGAGGGAGCGCAAAAGACAAGCGTACTGTGGAGCAAACATGTTGTTGGGGAGACGAGAGAGCTTGCGCGATGCATCAACAAGTCTTTGCAGAATAGCATGCTCAGTTTCGTGAAGATTGCCATCTTGTCGGCTCGGAAGCTGAGGTGGGAGCGCAAGATGATTGATGAGCAGCTCAAGACCAGGACCTTGACCAGTATCCATGGCCGTTGGGCGAGCTCGACGTGGAGACCGGGCTTCAAAATTAAAATTGTCGGTATCAGATTGAGGCAGCACTTAACAAGACAAAACCAACCAGAGTATGTAATTTCGTGATGGTGAGTTCGTAAAGGTACAAAATATGTTCAGGTGTAAGAACACAGGAATCGAAAGAGCGTCGAAAGGCAAATGGGCGAGCGGACGTGCCGCGGTACTGATTAGGAGAGCGTAGGCACAGAAATGTAGCGGTGAAATATTTGTGTGGATCGGTGGAGGATGGTTTCGAGTTGATGGTGCTGTAAACAAAAGGTCGAAAGTTGACTCGAAAACTGTAGCCTCCAGGTTTGGCTACTAGCGTGGATGACGGGAGCGTGCACTCCTTACCGCCTGAAGACAATATGCAAACGCGCGAGCTGTCTTCTCATTTGCTAGAAGCTCCAGAATTGAATGAAAGTCTCCTCAGAAATTAAGAGTCCGATCATGCGGACCTCCGCCCTCGGCGAACTCGATCCAGGGCAAAGACCTAGACATTACGGTCCTCTTTTCAAATACCAGGAAGAACATACATTTGGAGAAGTTTTGATGTCGATTACAAGTTGGAGGAAGGATGTCTTTGAGTTTCTTCATCGTTTGACCTCTGAGTCTTTGGGGTGTTTTGATTTAGCCAAGACTCAAAACATCTGGCTTTCTGTCAGCCGATTTCGGATTGGCCAAGTGGGAGCGGGTAGATACATACATCTTTCGAAACATCCAAGGATTATTGCTCGAGACCGATGTGACTGCATGAGGTAGACAGCATCTGGCTTTTGATGCATCCAAGTTCGAATTTCGCAGGCAAGAGAACAGGTTGAACGTGTCTGGGAAACCAAAGACTGAAAGTCGAGCTTTGAAGAGGCTAGGATGAGAAGACTAGCCTGGCTTCTGCTTCATGAGGTTTTGGTCTTGATTTTGCCAAGTGGCAGTCGTTAACGGATACCTGCATATCTCAAAAGGTCGAGAACTTATGTATCATTTGTGGCGTTCTTTCTCCAGGCAGCAGACATTACCCGCCTGCGAGCTCTGATCTAGCATCCTCAAGTGAAAAGTGTGAGGTAGAGATGACGAACCTCAATTGCTGGTCCATCTTTGGCTTCTCGGCAACATATCGCTACCACGGCGGATATACTCTAACAATCTCACTGGTACTGTGCTCAAATGTCAGACATCCAGATGTCCAGAGAGACTTAAGACGTACCTGCTGTTCCGTCGAATCAGTGACTGATGTCTCCCTCAGTCTTCTCCTCGCTTGTTCCACTTCAGCTCCATTCCTCTTTCTGCGCCTCGGATAACTATCGTCCATCTACCTCAGCCGCTATCATCATACTCTCCACAGCTAGTCTTCACTTAATCTTATCGGCATTCCAGTAGACATCAAGTTGATACTCCATATGTCTTTTCAGATGCTCCAAAACTGCCCAGGCGTATCTCCAAGCACCGTAGTGGGGGGTTTCCAAGATTATGACAGGGGCGATTGCTTTTTTCGTCGTCGCAAGATGCGATGCGGCCACATTCGTATCTGCTTTTGAGTTGTCGAAACTCGGGAGCAAAAGGAGGCGAGGTTTAACACAGATGCAATAGTGTGCTTTGGAATATTGTTCGTTGAATCGATGCTCCGTGCGACGCTGTCCTGTGCCCTTCTCTTTTGTGGAACGCTATTCCTCATGTTTTCCTGCTTCGTACTTCTCTCTGTTGTGATATCTGCCTCTATCGCTGCCGTCTTCGACTATGTTCTCTTTTGCACCTTTTCTCTCCACCCATTGTCCTTCTGTAATTGCTGTCTTTGGATATGCCCTCGTTCTTCTATCTCCTCTCCTTCACATTCCCAGGATATATACATCCAAACTTCCCTTTCTACCTATCTCAACTTCTGCCACCATCGCATCCCTATCCATCTATCTTTCCTTTCCGCACACCTGCCCCTTTGTGTCTGCTGCCTTCGTATATACTCAGTCCTCGCACGTTGCTCCTTGACATCCCCACATCCACACCTCTGCATCCCCTTTCCTGCCAGTCTCTGCTGCTGCCACTCTCACATCGCCATACCCCATCTTCCCTCTCGCACGCTTCCCCCTGTCTGTATCTGCTGCTTCCATATTGGCGTCTGTCGTATCTTCCTGTCCCTTGGTCCTAGTATCCACATATCCTATCCGCCTTTCTGCCACCATCCCTTTCCCTCACTCGCAGTTTTCAGTATCCACAAACCAGACTCCATTGGCCCCCTTTTTCCAACTCTCCCGTCTACCTCTCCAATATCCACACTTCCCCAAACGCTCCCCTATAATTCTGCACTCCATCTTTCCCCTCCCATTCAGATATTTCTATCCCCACCTTCCAACTTCTGCACCCCGTGTTCCGCATCTCTCTTCTTCGAGACTCCCTCCCTCCCTCCCTCCCTCCACCGATCCCTTTCATTCCCACCCATATCGCGAAAGACTGCCAAAGCATCCAGATACACCATACACTTGCAGCAAGACCAATAGGAAGACAGGAAGGAGAACACCTACTCCTACACCCCTACCTACCTCAACCACATACCCTATCACTCACTAGCATCCGTAGCTATTCCGAGCCGAGACCTCACCTCTCTTCCCCATCTCCGTGACAACATATTCATCTGCTTCGACGAAAACATAACAACAGGGAGAGTTGAGACAGAGAGACGAAGCTATAGATACATAGTTGCCATGAAAGAGATGAAGTCAAACTCCCTCGCTAAACGTCAGCCCTCAGATGCCAAAGGCGCAATGCTAGCTCTCGAATTGCCCCTCTTTCCTTTCTGGGATGTCCCCGTCCCATCTTGGCGACATCATTCTCCCTTATCGCATGTCCTGTTATCCTGGTGTCCTGGTCTCTCTATGAATTGATGGGAAATGGAAATGAAAGTATTCTTATGTGATTGAATTGCATTGAATAATCAGGTACGTAAGTATTTGCTGAGGGAAGTAGTAAATCTTTTGACATTTCAATCTTGTCTAGCCACACTCGCAAATCGAGAGGGATGAGTAACTCCTCTTTGAACGTCTCAATAATTCGGATCATTGAAATAGAATACTCCTCCTATATTGATGAGCAGCCCTCGCCCAGCGCGACGCACAAGCATGAAGTTTCATTATTTTGTCAATGACCGACATTGCATTATTTTCTCCTCATTTCTAAAACCTCATCAACTATCTAATCCACCCATCTCAAACATCCTACCATCCCACTACGTACTCCCCATACTCAATCATGTACACCACCACTCCATCCCATCAAACCCCAATCCTTCCACACTAACGCAAACTACCAGCAGCCTTGAATATCGTCCCCTCAATAATCCCCACCCACTTCCTCGCCTTCCCAAAATCCCTATCATCAATCGCCTCCACCAAACCAGGGAAAACCGCCCCTGCATACCCAGTCCACAACCCCGGTGCGAAAATAACATGTTTGAACCAACTCCTCGAGTCCAAGCCGGGGTGATATAGAAACTGTCTCTCGAGGAACTTGTACTTCTTATTCGCAACTCGGATATCGTGTTGAAGTTTCCATTTCTTTACTACATTCCACCAGGGTAGGGATGATGAGGAATCAGCTGCGGATGCTAGTTTGGCGGCCCAGGAATCGTGTTTCTTTGCCGTATGGAGAAGCTTGGAGGCTGCGTGATGGAGGACTTTGAAGGAGAGTTTTAGGTCGTCGATGTCTCCTTTGGGGGCAGATGGGGTAGGTCTTGAACGACTCTCGATGGCGAAGGCATCTTCTGCCTCGCCAGAAATGAGGGCATCAAGCTTGGACTCGACGTTGGAAATGTATCCTTCAATCGCGATAGCATAATCCGTAGCATTGAGAGGAACGACTGGAGCTTCTGCCAACCTGGCTGTGAAAAGACCCCAGAGCTTGGCGACGGTGACATGGTAATGGAATCCTGGATCGCCATATGTAGACATCCAGTAGTAAGAATCGTAGTTTGAGTGATAATGGTACACTGGCATCGTCTCGTCGGTGCTGAACCCAAAGTCAATAGATGGAATGCCAGCGAAGTCTTGAAAAGCGGTGAAATCTGAGCCAGAACCCATAGTGCTAATATGGCCATCCCAAATATCGCCGACTGTTTGTCCTTTGACAGTCTGATTAGGTGATTGGACTAGATCGGCGACTTCGTACATAATCTTGTTGAGAAGTGGTGAAGCTGAAGCCGAGAACTTTGATCCGGTGGTGGCCACGTCCACGTTGACGTATGCAACGTTCGCAGCAGTGAGCCATGGGAGGTATTCCTCAACCCATTCAGTCGAGCCAATAAGGCCATACTCTTCTCCATCCCAGGAAGCGAAGACAATAGTGCGGAGTGGCTTCCAGCCCTTGGAGAGAGCCACACCAAATGAGCGGATGACTTCATTTAATGCTGCTGAACCAGAATTTGGATCACCAGCTCCGCCTGCAATCCAAGCATCGCGATGGTTGCCAATGACAATGACTTCGTTCGAAAGAGTGCCGTTGATGACACCGATCACATTCCAGAGTGGAGTCGTCACATACTCTTGCTCGTTGACAAGATTGAGCACAAGATTGTCTGGAGATGGACCAACATTATATTCGACACCCTTGTATTTTAAGCCGAGGTTCGACTGCCACGCCTTGTTGAGGTCCTTGGGTCCTGGACCATATCCGTTTAGTGTCTTCAGGATGGGAATTACTTCCGCGTATGAAATGGGAATGGAAGGAATGGACGGGATGGCGCTTTCAACAGGCTGACGAGGGACGCCAGGTTTTGATGGGTAGCCAGGAGTAGTGCTATGAATTGTAAATATAAGATCATCGACAACACTGGACAACTTACGGATCTCCTGGTGCCACACTAAGAAATTGAGTGCTCCCTCTTTGAACACTACTGGGATTTCTGGCAGGGCCATCGGGGTAGATATCAACTCCATTCTCGTCGGAAGTTTCTCCATCATCTCCTGGGTCTGTGAAGATAACGGTGCCAACCATTCCTAGGTCTTGAGCACGTTTGACTTTGAGACCACGGAAAATCCCACCATACTTTGCGAGAGCAATCTTGCCTTCAAGACTGACATTGGCAGCAATCAAGTCCTCGAAATCTTGATATGTTCCGTAGTTGACATACACGTATGGAGCCGTGACGTTTCCTGAAGCAGAGTATCCGTGGAAAGTTGGGACTCTGTTCTCCGATCCAGAAGTGGGGTCTTCTTCGATAACATCCTCCTCCAAAGTTGCCTCGTACTTGACAGACCAAGAGTCAACACCGTCAGTCTTGAACTTCTCGTACAGAGCCAATCTGTGGCCGAGAGGATAGTTAATGTATGTATCATATGCCACGATATCTGCCTGTATACCAAACTCCTGCCATCTCTCTTGTGTCCAAAGCACTTGGCTATAGTTCTTTCCAGCCAGATGAGGTCCTGCAGTGTAGTACCTGCTCCATTCCGAGGCTTTCTCGGTATCCGGTGTATCCAACAATATCTGCTGCAGGTCCTTGAAGCTAAGCTTCTCCTCCACTTGCGTCCAATGTTGGTGTCTGTGGTGGTGTTCGTGCTCTGGTTGGTAGACAACGAGGATCAGGAATGCCGTTGCAAAGGCAACTAGGGAGGATCCCAGAGCTATGGTACAGAATCGACTGAAAGTGCTATGAGGGTATCGTTGTCGTCGTGGAGCGACATGAACAGTTGCAATCAATGGCGTGCGCTCATTGCTCGCCATCTTCTCATCTATGGATGATCTGCCCATGGTTGATTAGCAGGTTGTCGAGTTATGGATGTATCATTGAAGCGGGGACCAATATCCGAGAGTAAGTGAGACAATGAGAATCATGAAAGTCGGTGAAGATATAAAGGGAACTCACCTTTACATATAACGTGCTCCCCATGGGTGAAGTCGAGCTCTTTGACCCACCTTGACCTTCCTATGCGCGTTAGCCAATGTGAAGCTCGAGAGTGGGAGCTCTTTGGCCGCTGGCGATACCGACGTCAAGCGGGCAAGGCGAGATAGATGTGTAAGCAATCACGTGTCGCATCTGCGAAAATCGGACCTCAACCCATGTCGGTCTCCCTTCTGACCAATCGATACACCTCCTGACCATGAATGGAGCGTCCTTCGACGAATCACGGAATGCTGATACTTTTATGGCGGGGTAGCAAGTGCCAAGATTGGTCGGAAGAGCCGCTCCTTCTGCACTCGATGCATCCGCGTCGGCCACTAGACTCCACATCCCATGCAGCAAGATGCAAGTGGGAAGGCGCATGCTGCAGGGCTTCTCGATGTTGGTCGAGTCTTGACTCAAATACTCTTCACTTCTCTCTGTCCCGTGTCAAATCCATCATCACTGCTGTTCAACCACCTTCTCAACAGAAAGACGGTATATATCCTCATCTTCACCACGCAGTCGTGGCCTTCCATGCTTCAACCGAAGAACGTTCAACGCTACGACCGACAGTTGCAAGAGGTTGAGAAGGCATTGCTTCCTCCATCACCATGGTGAAACGATCACGTGGAGAGCCAAAACTGCCCGTGAGACAGTTGACTATTCTTGGTACGTTCGAAACTTCTTCCTTTGGCTGATTTGGTGTTCGAAGCTCTTGACACAAGCTTTCTGTTGTGGTGGGGAAGTGGAGTGGCGAAACGAGATGAGAAATGAGCCCAGTGCTACGAACAGTTTCGCGATACTTGGGAGGAAGATAATGAGGATTGTTCTTGTCATCTACAGCAAATCTATTATTTGGAGTGGGCTTTGATGAGTTCAGGTCAAGTGAAAGTGATGATGGAAGCTGCACCTTCGACGTCAACCTTGTCCCACCAAGATTATGCCGCTTTTCCGGTCGTGGATGGTTGCACTGCATCAACCTCTATCTTGACCTCGTGTCCTCGCTTATACTGGTATCACTCAAACTAATAACAGCTTAGCAATATGTAGATTTGCAGAGCCAATTGCGTTGACTTCTGTCTACCCGTATCTTGTAAGTACTCTACCCCACTTTAATCTCCAACAACTAATTTCAGCAGCCTGAAATGATAGAAAGCTTCGGAGTAGACAGGAAAAATGTTGCAAAATGGGCTGGCATAGCTGGGGCATCATTCTCTTTTGCTCAATGCCTTACAGCTGTGGTATGGGGTAGAATGTCGGATCGATTCGGACGAAAGCCTACGATCCTTGTTGCTCTAACCTTCACCATGACAGCTTGCCTAATTTGGGGGATGTCACAATCTTTGCCCATGGCTATCGCCGCAAGAGCATTATCTGGTGCTTGTAATGGAAATGGTGAGTTCTGTCATCCATGATGCTGGACGTTGCTGACAGTCTTAGTTGGAATCATTCGGACTATGGTAGCAGAAATGGTACCCGAAAAAGAACTCCAACCAAGAGCATTCTCCATCATGCCCTTAGTATGGACGATTGGATCTATATTTGGGCCATCATTTGGAGGAATGTTTGCCAAGCCAACTGAGAATCTGCCTTGGTTATTCGGAGGCAGTAAACTTCTTGCCAAGTTTCCTTTCCTCCTCCCAAACTTAGTGGCTGCATGCTTGTTCGTAATTGGACTATCAACCGGGTTTTTGTTCCTCCATGTAGGTCTCCTATATTCAACCCATTTCATCTCTAATAAAGCCAGGAAACCCTTGAAAGCAAGAAGCACCAAACGGATTACGGACTCGAGCTCGGCAAGCGTCTCACGCATTGGTTCAAGACCTTATTCCGCCTACATCCAAAACTCAAACCCTTCCGTCGCCCATCTGGCACTTACGATGAATCAGCAACTTCTCTTCTCCGTCCTACCTCCTCAGCCTCCATCGACTCCCCTAATCACAAATTCGATGATGAATCTTTCACTCCCAAGAAATCTAAGCCACCGCTTCCTCGGCCAACGATGAAAGAGGTTTTCACAAGACAAAGCGTTATCAATCTCATCGCTTATACCTTTCTCGCTCTACAATCTGTTGCCTTTGATCAACTGCTTCCTATATTCCTGCATCTTCCACCCCAGGTACCAGATGAGCACAACACCAAACTCCCATTCAAATTCTCCGGTGGCTTCGGACTCGGATCCTCCAGAATTGGGACACTATTCACGCTGTATGGCGTAGTAGGATGCTTCATCCAATTCCTAATCTTCCCACCCACAGCGAGGAAGTTCGGCGTATTGAACTGTTTCAAAGTCTGCGGTGTCACATTTCCAATTATATCCTTCGTGACGCCATACACCGCTTTGATCCAAGATTCAGCAACCCAACAAGCCGCTATCTTTGGCATCATGATCGTCAAGAGCTTCGCTGTTATTTTCGCATTCCCATGCTCCATTATCCTCCTCACAAACTCAGCCGTCAGCCTCCGTATCCTCGGTACACTGAATGGATTCGCAGTCTCTATCTCAGCTGTAGGTCGAGCAATCGGACCAGCATTGGGAGGAGTAGCATTCACATGGGGCCTTGAAAGAGGATACATGATCACCGCCTGGTGGCTCGTCGGGACCATAGCTGCTATTGGCGCCATCCCAATCTGGTATCTAGTCGAAATGCCCGGTTTTTCGAAAACAGACTCGGATGATGAAGAAGATGACGAATCTCTCCTCCCATCAGTAGATGAAGATGGAGAAGGTGAAGCGCGAGCAACTGGTATCTTAGAAGGCGATGAGATTGACGATGTTGATGTCGATGAGGAAGCACTAGATACAGTGGAGGGTCCTCCACTTACTTTAACCAAGAGTCGGAGAAGTGTCGAGGGTCCTGATGGGGAGAGGAGGAGGATTAGTATAGACGAATCTCCCAGATCACGAAGAGGGAGTGGAATTAGTGGACTGGAGAGGAGAATGAGTTCTCCTATTGGTCTTAGAGGTGGGAGTGTTGGGCCTGGTGGTGGGAGGAGGTTGAGTAATGGGTTGGCGGCTAGTAATATGGGGCAAGGAACTGGAGGAACGAGTTTTAATTAGTTTATGAGATGGTGGAGGAGAGGGGAAATTGTATGTGGGGAAGAAGGAGAGACTGCATGTATCTATGGCGTCGGAGACATTATTACAAATTCACGGTTGTGTGAATAGAATACATCACATAGCCCTACTCCCCAATAACCATCCCCTCCCAAGCAATCTTCCTCTTACACCCCCTCACTCCCCAGGACAAAGCGACCGTGCTATCATTGTCTGAACTCCTGGCTTCTCTTTCGGAGTGGGGGAGCTGTTCGTGTTTTCTGCTTTCATGCTTGTCTGTCTCCGTCTCAAGCTTTGCTCTTTTCAGCTTTGGCTCCTCCTCTTCCTCCCCGTTCATAGAATACTCCACCATTTCTTGCCAACTCCTGATTTTGCTGGTGGTAATAGTTGGTTGTAAGGTAGTTGCTGTTGTTGGGTGGATATGGGGGTGGGTTTTGTCCCGGTTCTGGTCATGGATAACGAAATTCCCCGTAGGAGCCCTAGGAGCTCTTGGAACCCCACTGCCGCCACGCTCAGAAACGGGGATCAAGACCGAGGAATACCTGACAACAGGAACCAACATTTCCCTGTTTGCACGTCTGTCTTCAGGACCAGGATTTAGAGCCGTGCTCATGCTCATGCTAGTATGGGAAGGACGCGAAGCAACAACTCTCTCCCTCAATGCACACATGGTATCATATTCCTCCCGTCTCTTTTCATCTCCTAAAACCCAATAGACTTTCTTTGCGTCTTCTAATCTCTGCGAGTTTAGTTGGCCGTGCCTAGACCGGCGGTTGCCCGGGGCTGTCGATGTTGCGGGTGGACCAGAGAATGTACGAACTGGGGGGTAGGGTTGAGTTAGTTGTTGTGAGTCTTTGGTGGATAGACTGGGTGGATAGATGGATGGATGGATGGAACAAATCTTCAATGGAAAAGGCGGGATAAGGAAGGAGAGGATGAGATATGGAAGGACTGGGAGGAACAAACGTTTGTGGACATAGCCTTTACGGATAGAAGCTTTTGTTATGTCGCGGTCGACGCCAAGGTCTTTGTAATAGTTGTAGGACGGGTTGATGGTTGTGTCGGCGGGGGTAGGAATGGGGACGTTAGAGTCACCGTGTTGTTCAGGCGGCATTTTGGGTGCTTTGATTTGATTGGTGAAGTAGTTGTTGGGATGTCGAGTTAATGGTAATGATTCGGCTGGGTTTTGGGAGGACAAGCGAGTGTGTATCTCTGGCGCGTAGATATGGGATTGATCTGGGTATGACTGGGGAGTTGTCAAGATGGAGGATGGTATTAGGTTGACCTTTGTTCTGTTAAAATCTTGCTGTTAGAAAGAAAGGGTCCAATTTTCTAATTTTCTAAAGACAGACACTGTCAAGTGTCATGGTCAACGTGAGTCGTTTTCATGTGATTGAGCTCGCTTATTTCCCTCACCCACATCTCTTCGTGGCCAATTCCATCCGCTTAATTTCGAAAACGTCCAAATCACCAACAATGGACAATCCTGCAGAGAATCCCACGATGGGTAGCTCATTCCTATCCCAAACCTCACAAGCAAATCAGCAAGCAAGCATCCAGCCCATCGAATGCGGCAACAGCAGATGCAGAAACCTCAGCAGGCATGTCGGCCACACCATTCGAGATTGCCCAGGTCCATTCAACCCTACCACCGGCTGCGTGGATGGCTGTGGCACATGTAACACCGAAGCACATAATTTCAGCACATGTACCAAAGGCGGTAGACTCAATACACCTACGCATATGCTTCTTCGAAGCCGGCACCAGCTACCTCCAGCAGACTGCGATTTTCCTTATACGCAGATAGAGGGTTTTGCCACTTCAAAGTGGAAGCCCTTTACACCAGTACGCGCAATGAAATTAGGCCAAGGGTATTGGGATAAGCATAAGCTACCACCAATTGGCGTGGGGAGAGCGGAATTCCACAATGCCTTTGCAAAGCAGAAGACCCATGATCCGGCATATGATACAGCTGAATCACTTGCAGCCATACAGTTCCCAGGCAAAGTGGACATGGTCACATACGCATCTTGGGTTGCAGAAAATCCGCAAACAGCGACTGTCCCGTTGCAGAGTTCGAGTTCCACAGCAGCCATTCAACACTTAACGAACACTGGTAAGTTATGAATAATTGAGTGAGTATACAGAGTCTAAATCCTTCACAGTGATTCAGTTTTCGCCATTTTCAAATGGCAAACCAACTTCCGTGGCCATTCGGTCTGAATTCGAAATTCACAAAGCCACTTCAGCATTAGCATCCATGCCTCAAAGTGATCGAAATATGAGTCAACCACATTCAGCCACATCAATACCATCATCAACGCCAGCTCAATCACCAAGCCATAATGACACATTAGCACCACCTGATATCCCATCTCTGCACGCTCCTGGAGTTATTTCTGGTGTTGCTAAAGTGGATACATCCCCCGCAGAGGATCCACCCTCTATAGCAACTCTAGCGTTTGACCCACAGCAAACTAAAAAGGTATGCCCGAACTGCGGCATCAAGGGTCATGAGTATTACGCATGTCCAGAGCCATGTACAAACTGTGGTAGCACAAAGCATAAGTCAGTCGGTACTCCGAAATGTCGTGCGAAGAAATGCAAGTGTGCACCGCATCCAAAGCACACCGCAAACCAATGTACCATCCCATGCAAAGCAGCAGCATGTGCTGGTCATCCATTCCATCCAGCAATAACATGCAAACGCCAATGTTGCATGTGCGGAAATCTTGGACACCCTGGCAAAGGCTGTAACTTCATCAAATACTTGTGCAAGGAGGACCATCTCGGGCAAAATCACCCCGCTTGCATTCACAGCACATGCCCAAGATACGCTTGCTGGTCTCACTGCCAACAGTGTGCCAATGTTGGTCATCCGCTTTCAATATGTCCTTTCCGAAGACTTTACAATCTTGCAGACACAGAGACAAGCTGGTATCTCACATGTCATAAGCAGGGCCATCGCCCATTCAAAGTTGGGACAGCAAGTCACTGTAGCGAATGTAAGAGAGATGACCAGGAGAAGAAGAAGCGAGGACCGGGTAACGGTCATGATATAGAAGATTCTGGTGGCGATATGAGAGGAAGTCCGAAGTAGTAGCAAGAGAGGTCGGATGTGTTGATTAGCTTTCTCGTCTCAACTCCAGGGAGGCTTTCCTCGAGGGTTGTTCTCAAACTATGAGCCCTGCGATAAAGGATCAGCTTGACAGATTGAGCGCAGAGCTAGACTAAAATACACCTTGTAAGACATCAAGACCATGAAAGTGGGTATGGGCGGAGGAGTCGTATTGCAGAGATGTAGTCTAGAACAATGTACGGATCAAACACCTACAATCATGCAGGCTCTTCCTGATCTGTTAGGCGGCAGGCGGAACTAGAAGTCTTGAGCTTAAGGTAGTTTGTAGGAGTGTCTCCACGTGACTTACACCTGTACAGTACCCTGGTTCTGTTGTCTAGCGCGCCACCAAGGCAGCAATCAGTCAAGCTGTTTTGGGTTCTTTTCTCACGCCGCTCTTCTGACAGTTTCGCCAGGCTAAGACAGCTGAATCAATAGCAGTTGATATCAACCTGTTTTTACAAGCAGGACTTTTCAGGCGGCAAGGCGGCAACATTTGTACGCTAGACAACAGAACCAGGGGGGGTACTGTATGACGAAAGGGGTATTACTCGCTAAGCTTCCGCTATAAGTTGCGTCGCGGTATCAAAGATTCCTAAAACTTTTGTAACAATCTCAGAGATCCCCATGATCCATAAATTCGTGCACAGAGCCGCGCAGAACCTTTAACCTCAACATGGCCACTAATCGTTACCCTTCCCTTCCGGATTCAGAGCCGATTATCTTCACGTCCAAGAATCTGCCCAGTCCAGACACAAGCCTCAGAGTATTTGAAGCCGAATTCCATGTTCATTCCACCATCTTGAAGAAGCACTCGGCATTCTTTGCCAAGTTTCTTGACTCTCCCGACAAAGTCATCGATACCCATGGACCTATGAAGTACAGTTGGGTTTCCAAAGTTGATGAAGATGGAAAGTCATGGGCCTTGGTTGCGGTGGGCAACACTGCGGTAAGTAATGTGTACGTTTATTCCAAATCTCTGTACTGACAATCAATACAGGATCACCCCCCTTGGAGACTCGGTCTATACCGGAGATTCGTCTTGGGAGATCCGCCTATTCGGTTACCTTTTGTCCGCAATGTACGGCAAAAGCTTTCAGCTTGGGTATATTCCTGAATTTGATCTTCATCATCTCGTCGAAATAGCCGATTACTATTGCGCTCTGCCTACATTATCATGGGCGATTGATGCGGTACTGCGCCGGGCAATATTCAAGGAGATGAACCATGACAAGATTACGCTCATGGTTCTCGATGCGGCAACTGAATTTCGCCATGCAGATCTCTTCAGTGATTGTATCATTCTGCTTGCGGGAGCGTTCCCTCCGTTCTTTGATTCAGATAGATCATCCTTCAATGTATCAAGATTCGAGGCCAGATACCAAGTAGCTTGTCCAAAGCAAGAACACAAATCTTGGAGGCTATCGCACAGGCACAACAGCATATGCTCCGCACGCCCATCGATTCACTTGGAATACCATATCTGAGATAGATCTTGATGAGGCAACTCTGCCCGGCTACTTCCGCGCATTCCATAAGGAGTTCATCAAAAGCGAGGTGCGTTCCCATCAAAGTCTAGCACTCGCTTTGAGCCATGTCCTGCGAAATCGTCTTTTGGTCATGAAGATGCGCTTGGACGAGACTGCCGAGGTTGGAGAGCATCCAGATCTGTATGGAAGACTTCTCTGCGCTGAGCGCGTGGTAGATGAGGACTTGCCATGGGATACCACTCAGTTGGATTGGTGAAGGTCAACTTGATTGGCTCTTGTGGACATGACAATGGATCACAAGGATTGGAAAGATGTACCTAGCTAGTACCAAGTCTTGAAGGAGACAAGTAGTAGCAATCTGGGACTTCATGCCATTACATAATGAAACAAGATCACCTCACTTCTTTCCAAACGATAACGCATCTTGAATGTACAACCTTGGACCCTTCATGTCCATACAGAGAGCATGAAGATGTTAAATTGTGAACATCCTCGTGATAAATGTCCCATTGCTTACTGGCGATTCAAACCTGGATCAGATGTAATTGTGGCTTCTAACATTGTCACGCGATATCTCGTAGGAGATGGATTTGAGGCACTTCAGATGTCAAAAAAGTACACAGAGAGAGAGGTTACTTTTTTGGCCTAAAAATGACTTGTTAAATTGGTCTTACTCTTGGGAGATGGAAGATGCTTTATGTACGAGTGTACCAGATTAATACGGAGTGTGTGTGTAGACATCTACCAATCATCTTGATTGATGTCCCATGGTAGATCTTCATCCTCGACGCTAGCGCAAAGAAAGAGCAGGCTT
The DNA here is from genome assembly GCA_000292665.1 of Helotiales sp. EF0021. Lineage (NCBI taxonomy): Eukaryota > Fungi > Ascomycota > Leotiomycetes > Helotiales > Helotiales sp. EF0021. Next base: position 175,969 of record AIET01000300.1, read on the forward strand.
TCCTCCGTATCTCCTACTTCCACTCCATCATTTTCATTATCAAAAGTGAGATTGTTCATCATCAAATCCGAAAGACAAGTGAAAAGCTCCAATGTGCAATCTCTCCAGCTTTTTCTCGAAATTGCCATTTTGTAAAGTTGGCGATAGTACCAAGGCAATGGACCTCCTGCATACTGCTGACATTCGTTGACGATGTGAGCCACTTCGGTACTCGTGTAGGTCTGTCTCAGGATTTTCTCGTGGATCTCAGCGATTCTGATAGATGTTTGATCCTGAGCACGAGTCACCACACTTTTCAGTAATCCGTCCCAATCTTTCGTGCGGACATCAACCTTAGGATCCCACTGTCCAGCAATGTAAACAACACAATCTCGGAACAGTTCGGTTTGTCGGAGCCTGAAAGCTGGGATGAAGAGCTGCTCGTAACAAGAGCCCAGATTGCAGTCAAGTTCCCCGAGCTTATGGTATCTAAATAGAGGCTGGAATATCGTCTTCGAGACAGAGGGAAGCGCGCAATAGTAATCAGCTATATTGGTCAGCATGATGATCTCCTTGTAGTCGCTTAACTCGTATGATTTGTTGTACATTGCGCAAATCAATTTGTGGAATATGGAAGTCTCTTTGCGCGCCACGGCGGGATCAAAGTCTTTTGCTGACTTCTGTTTTCACACGGTAAGCATTTAGATGATTATGGTTCTTTTAGGCTTGCACATACCACTCCATTCAAGCCAGCAACCAGTGTCCAAGAGCCGTCACTCTCAATCTTGGTGACCCATTCATACTTCTCAACTTTGTCTCTATTCTTCGCCAGAGCATCAACCTTGTCAGGAGAGTCGAGGAATTTGTAGAAGAAGGCCGATTTTTGCTTCAAGATGACTGAATGAACGTGGTACTCTGTGTCGAAAAGGACAAGACGTGTGTCAAGGTCACCGGATGCGCGCGCCCAAAATTTGATGACTTTTGGCTTGGTAGACATTGTGTTTGTGCTTTGCTTTATGTTTCGAAGATGCTTTGCCGGGTTTGTTGAGGTTGTAGGAAGGAAGGCGAGTTGGAAATGGTAAGGGCTCGAATATCGGGACATGAATTGTGAATCCGCCACAATTGCGCAATAGGTTTCAATCAGGACCAAGCACCGATAATAGCAAAGAGATTGCAAGTTCCTTGCATGGGTATTTACAAAGACGCCCTAATTCAGGGCTAAGCGAGACAATAATGAACAAGACCACTTATCAGTGTTGATATCACAATAGGGTATCTGATATCAGAACAGGGTTGAGACAGTACAACTTGTTATTGTATTACTTGTCTAGGGAGGATATAAAGGCATTGCCGAATGCAGACAGTCTTTGTAGAAAGAGGACTATAAGTAAAGTGAAGTTTACGTAGTTAGTTTAAGATCTTTAGTAAATACAGTTATTTTAAACAACAGGTTATGAGCTTAGCACTTCAAGTTTGCTACCATTTCGAACTCAATTTCAAACCTAACTGCAAGAGCTTGCTAACCGGAAACCCTCAATACGGCTACTCCAATCTACTTTTCGAACCACGCTTCCGCCAACCACCAGTCTCGAGAAAACAACACCACCACCCATCTAAATCTCAAAACACCACGCCGCCATAACGTCTTCGTACCAGTATAATGGACAACCCAATTATCTTCGTACTCCAAGACCCAGGCAAGAGCCTTCAAGTATCCGACCTCAAGCCAGACGTGCGCCTCCGTGTCTTCAACAAGACTTATCACGTTCACTCCTTTATCCTAAAGAAGCAATCCGGATTCTTCCGCACATTCCTCGAGTCACCGGATAAAACTGAGTCCTTGAAATTAGGTTCTGGTAAGCATGGATTCAAGTATGAATGGGTCACGAAGGTGGACGAAGATGGAACTTGGGGACTTGTTGCTGCAGGAAAAGACTCATTTCTCATAAGTTCAAACCAGCAGGAACAGCATCACAAGGACACAGACCATATTATAGGCCGAACAAAGGCTTTCCACAACCTCTTGCGCGCCATGTATACACAGCCCTACAGAGTCAGCTCTTTGCACCGCTTACGTGAGCTCACCGACCTTGCTGATTACTATCTCTGCCTCCCAGCAGTCTCGAAGACAGTCTTACCCGCTCTCATGGCAGGAGATTTCAAAGTCTATCCCAACTACGAAGAGGTTCTAGAGCTTGCCATCAAGCTAAGAGAGCCATAGCTATTCCGTGACTGCGTGGTCTACATTGCTGGAAACTGGTCGGGGACATTCGATATGGACAAGAAGGAATGGGCGCCAGAGGTCAAGAATGTGATCATCAAAGCTAGAATGGGGATTTGCAATAGAGCAATGGAAGTGAGGAAGACTCTGGGCTCATGGAATCAAGGCGAGTATCCTTCATCTGACAAGGCCCTTTGCTCGGATTGTCAGAAACACTACACACCGGCTTATCATCGATACATCCATGATGCTATTGTAATGAAGCGAGGAGCAGGAATTTATATGTCTGAAGGGCTCAAGGGGCTGATAGACGACACAACTGTGATTGATCGATTCGACTGGCTGTCTGGCTGGAAGCCGTTTTCTCGACATTTCTTTTTATGTGCTGAGGTTGAGGATGGGGATCTGCCGTGGGATACTACTCAAGAAGATTGGTAGAGCGGAGGAAGCATAACACTAGTGAAAGTGATAGATCGGAGAGGAATAGAAGGAAGTGCACATGTACATGATTCGATCAACCAGAACTTTCGGCATCAATACCTTTTAGCCTTCTTCAGGTGTGCAGTGCTTGCATATGCGTGGTTATTTGCTTCTGCTAAAAATATGCTGTTTGATTGTTGCTGCTATTCAATTACTGCTTCCAAGGCCAATTCCCCGCCCCAATCACTAACTCTTGATCCAAGTCCGCCAGCTTCCAAACTGTGGCCAAGTGCATTACACGATATTTCCTTGCGTGACTTTAAATCACACATCGCCGTCAACCCTTCACACGACGCTCTTAGCTCAGAACCGAGATACAGATCCGGCTTGTGCGTGCAAGAGCAGCTACACTATCTTCACGACTCATCCGGCGAGGGTCAAAATGCTAGATATCCATGCCTTTCTGAGTGCCTAAATTCCTCTGCTGTGTTTTTGCTTTGTGCTTTTGCTTATATGTGCTTTGTATGTGTCTTGCGAGCCGGTGTGTGGCTTAATTTGCTGGGGCTGGATGCTTTGTGGACCTATGACGGTCTTCTGGACAACAGTGGTCAGCAAATGTGATATTGGAGGATGAATGTTATAATGCTTACCTGCTGGATGCTTGCGTTGCTTGCTTGAGGCTGTTGATAGCCTGGATTATATGCTTGAGGTTGCCACATTTGCGATTCGATCGCGGCGGTGGATACAGCTTCCATGAGATGCTGATCACTTGCCCCGTCGCGGCGATATGGTGGCGAGCTGTATTGCGGGTCGTAGCCATATGTGCTGGTGATGCTGTTCTCGGTTGCTACAAAGATGCTCTTGTAAACGTACACCGAAATGTGCCCCAAGGGGAGGTTTTGTGCCATATTTGAATTCATGACTGTTGTAAAGAGGAAAGGTAAGGTAAGGGAACGAAAAGAACTCGAAAGTTCGTGGGTGATAGCAAATCATAGTGGTTTGTGACTTGGACAACACGCCACTGCCAAAGTTCTCTCTAACTCGCTTTGGCTGAGATCAAGATCGTACTGTGTGCAAGAGCAACACAGCCGTCACGAACCCTGCCGGCAAAGTTGATTGCTGAATATCTATGCCCTTCTGGCTGTCCAAAATACGTGTGCTGGGTATCTGCTGAAAGCGCTTCGAACAGGTTGTGAGGGTCGAAGCTGCCTTTGTCTTGCTATTTTCTGGGAGTACTTTTGTGACGATGAGTGCTAGTATCACTTGAGCTTGAATGCCTGAGGTAGTGTTTGATTTTAGAGCGGTTGATACTTGACGCCACGGCGCCCGCCCCCCCTTATAGATTGGCTTGAAGCTATGATTGCTTGAGTCACTTCTCGATCCTACTACAATGTCAGGAGGGGTAATGAACATAAGGTTCTAGTAGGACTGACCTAGGCCTGCGAAGAGATATAACGGTGGCCCCAGTTTTTCACGTGGTAGCTGTGGGGAATTGCTGGCATAATTTGCCTGGCTTGGGCCAGGTATTGCTCCATCTACAAGTTGTGATCCAACCATCAGGTTTCGTTGCTTAAGCAGCTCATCAATTGCGTCTATTCGTGCTTGTGCCTCCTACCAAGCTCAAAGTCAGGGAAGAACACGAGGCCAACAAAAGTGACTGAGAGTACTTACATCTGCTCGCTGGCGATCCTCCTGCGCTTGCTTCTCGATGCTTGCGATCCTAGCTCTCTCTTGTTCTGCCTGTCTAGCCTTCTCTGCTGCTGCTTCCTCCTTGGCCTTTGCTTCCTCCTGCTCTTGCTCATACTCCTTTCTCCATCTTGCTTTTTGTTGCTCCATAAGCGCGGCATAGTTCTAAGGTCGTATGGGTTTTATTCCTCATACTGCTCGACAGCTGTGCTTGGTGGTTGCGGGAGGGTGTACTTATAATCAATTAGGCTTTACGGTGCTGTCTCGAGCTCATCAGGACCGACGGCGTCCATGATGCGCTGATCGCACTGTGCTTCTTGCCCATCAATTCTGCTTGGTGGGGTTGGCGTATCCCATGTATCCATGCCCCATCGTAACACTAATCGCGTCAACATATTTCGCGGTTATCGTAGATCTCAATGCTTACCAAGTCTGGTTACTGCTGCTCTATCTGCTCGACAGTAGCATAGGTATGCTTGCCAGTCGCGATGAATGTGCTTGGTTGAGTGGATCTTCTCGCTCCAAAAGTTGTGCAATTGCTTCTTGTATTCAAGGCGGAGCTGGGGATTGCTAGTGTGTGCTTCGATTGCTTGGAGAATGTCATTGTAAATATAAAGGTAATGATACCGCGGTGTGGGCTCCGAAGAGCGCGTGCTGACAGTCATATAGAATCCATGGTTGTTATAAAGAGAAGAGGGACTATTTACGAAAGATCGTGGGAAGATATCTTGCAAAATCGCGCTAAGCTTTGCCTAAGCGAGGACAAGAACTCAACTCCAAACAACGCATTGGGTAGACGTCCAAACTTCACTTACTACTTTGACATTGAAAAGTCCTCATCTGAAGAGGGACACTCAATTGTCTAGATTTACCTCGGTGCCTTGCTCAAGGTAATGGGTAACTTATGAAATGCAATCCAATTTTCACACCCACAACAATGACAGGTGGTCTACTGTATCTCTACTCAGAGGATTATAATCCAGCATTTGGGAGTCTTTTCTGTTGCTAACGAAACATCTTCATTTCGAATAAAAACATATTTCCATGCCCGCAAAGCTTGGGACTATTTAGTGTCTGGCTTCTCGATTTTCTGACCTTTTAGGGAATTCTCCGATACTTCATCTAAATCAGGATGACACTCGCACGTCAACTTTGCAAATTACTCAGAAACTAATTCTGCAACGAGCTACTTGCTCGAAAGGTCTGCATTATTGTAGGCGCTGTATAATTCCATGAGCTAGGGCATCCGAAGTTTCTTTGCCTTAAGGCCTTCCTAGACAGCGTAGAAACCTGCAAGATGGCTACTTCAATGACAATTGTAGTTAAGACTATATTGGGGTCGCCAAGGGCCTGGATTATATCCTAAGACCTGGCGCTGACCAGCATCTTCAGACATGTCTGTGGCTATGGACGATGGACGTCCAACGAAATCAGCTTGCTGGTTTGCGAACACACCACATAGCTGCGATGCTTTTTTCCTTCTGAATTTGATGTGTGAGAGCGTTTATGAGGAGTGGAAAGCTAGTATTCGTAGGAACCAGAGTTTGAGCAAATGACAGACACCAACCCAAGACCACAGCAACACAGGAGCATTCACAGAATGCACGACATCCGAAGCACTAGTAATATTCGAGTACAAACAAGCACCAATAAATAACACGCTTGGTAAACAATTTAAGATCATGCAGATGATGCCTTACTACAAGCAAATTGATCAAGGGTATTCAAACCTACGACACTATGCATATTACCTGACACCTACCCACAAAGCCCACTCAATGCCTCCCATCCCTCCACTCACTCCCATTGCCGACCGCACTCCCCTCACCACCTGGCAAAACACCATCATCGTCATCGTCATCATCATCATCCAGTATCCTGGCCAACTCATCTGGGTCCTTCATTTTAGCATCAGGATCGACGCCTTCCCCTGCACTTATAATCCCCGACTCCTGCCCCGAGTACTGTTTCTGTCTTTCCCTCTCTCCAGCCAGGACTCCATCATCTGCAGAAACGCTGATTCCTCTGGCACCCCATTTCGAGCCCCCGTTTCGAATGGGATTTGGTCGTTCGGCATCCTCGTGTGAATCTCCTAACGCTGGTGCCGATTCTTCGTCATCATCAATACGGGGCGCGAGGGCTTTGTGTCCAAAGATCTTCCTTAGCAGCCATCCGTTACGAAGATCCTCTTGATCTACGATTCCCCCACTTCTCAACTTGACTCGTTGTCTGGAGTAATACACCCATGCGAAATCGATGTAGAAGCAGGTTTGAACTACTCCGAAGATGATAGAGACCGCATCTGGTGTCCTGCTATTGGTATCGAATTCCCTCCATATCCAGTTCAATATGTAGAATCCTCGGTATGAGCCAAGCGTGAGGAGGTAGTACGAATCGAGTACGGTTGGAACTGTTGTTTGCCGCAGCAGGAGGAGTTGAGGCAGGATACATGTCGATTCGAGAATGATGGAGAACGTCCAGCATACCTACTATAATCAGCAATTGCCACTAGCGGTAGGGTGGCAGGTACAAACCTCCATAAGCCCCCAAAGCATCTGGTTTCTGAAAACCATCATGACGAAGGGTGCCAGTACCGCACTTCCCACCAAGCACGCTGCACCCAGTTTCCACGCAACCTCCCTTTCCCTCGTCCTTGCATATACTCTCAGCATCAGGAACAAGATGTATAGCGAGCTGAGAATGTAAAATATCTTGAGGACGGTATTCCATAATGTGTTGAACATGAAGAGGTCAAGATATCGCGATATGAAGACTAGGCAGTATAGTGCTTGTGTGATGAGGGAAACTCCTTCTGTACTTTGGTTTCGATGTATTGCGAAGATGAGGATGCATTTCGAGGCAGTATGGGAGACGTCCCCTAGGATACGGAAGATCTGGAAGGTGTTAGATCTATCTGCTCACTTACTGACTGGCAGAGGTCTAGGAGCACATACATTCATTCCAACCATGATTGCGATTCTCCCGGAGATTATAGGAAATGGAACTTCGATCAGGTTTGCTGGGGATTCGATGGATGGTAGCCTGATTACGCGTCTTTCGAGAAGCTATTGTGTTCACATATTCTGCCGCCTAGACTGAGTGCAGAGATGCTTTCGATTCGAGAGCTATAATCGACTGGAGCCCAACTGTCACTTTGTGCTCTGGTGATGTGTCTTTGCTGACTTGGGGGTGAAGACAAGCTGTCCATGGCATGTTTCAGCCTCATCGGCGCTAACGGAATGGAAGCTTCCCCTGTCACGCGCTAGCGCAGCTGACCTCACTCAGTGCTCTCTTCTTCATCTTCCTTCACCTCACACACTTCACACCGCATCTTGTCCCTTGTATATCCTCAAAATGATGCCGATATCCTCGGCATTCCAACCGGGAAGTGATTACTAGACGGGTGTCTTAGCTGAAGGCGCACTTCCCTCATCTGCACATCCCTATCAGGAAACTCGACTTTTTTGAAAATTGCTTGCACCAACTCGAACTTCGGGTAAAGACATACTACTATCCTCAAGGTTTGGAATGTAATTTCGTCTTATTATGGCGTTGTAGCTGCTGGAAGCCTATTCTGTTCTCACTGCGCCTGTCTAGCTTCCGGGAAGCCGTAGCTCTCAGTCACACCAGTCAACCCATGAGGTCACATTAGACCAGGACTTTGTCTCTATGATGATCAATACTAATAGATGCTCTCATAACGCAATGCATGCAAGACTACTATCGAATCCTTGCTACACATCGCCACATACTCTTTTCATACATGCCTCAATGGCTTCACTCCTTCGAGCGCTTGATCTGGTCTTCAATGGATGCAGCCTCCGCCCGCTTCCTCTCAAGATTTTCTTCAAGCTCCTTGGTATCGCGCTCCAGTAAAGACTTCTTCAGCTCCAGTCTCTTACGCTCGTCATCAGCCTCCTGACGGAGTTCCGCATCTCGCACGATCTCTGAAACAAAGCTCTCTATCTTCTTGGAGTTTTTCTCGATGATGCTCCTTGTTGTCGCAGACGAAGGACTCAAATCTGTTATGGAAAACTCCTTCACATCGTCAGCAATTTGTAGATGACCTCGAGGTTCGTCTCTCACAAGGTTGTAGGCCGCCACCTCTATCCTAGCACAAAGTCTCTTGGGCTCGCTCACGTTGATCGAAGAGGATTTTAAGCCTTTCCCATATACGTCGGTGGGAATCTGGAACAATCGGTATTTGGAAGTTCTGGACATATCCGAGCCAGTTGTTCCTCAACCTACCTGCATGGGTACTTTGGGCAACGCTGCTTCGTGAAGCTCGGAATTCTTAGTCGTCGATGGCCGCGTCATTTGGTCTCGATGTATCGTTGCGCTGTGTAGTATGTGGTCTTTCTTTACACGTATCAGTCCATACCAAGGGCGCTCTTCGGTGTACTTACCAGAAGTCTTGGGAAGTCAGCAACTTCGTCAATTCAGGGACCCTCCTCAGGACGTCCGATGCTACTGGAATTCGCGGATCTTGTCATCTTGTCATCTCCATCCTGCCTGCATGAAGCCTCGATGTCAGCGCAGTTCTTCTAAGATGCCAAAGGCCACAGCCTATGATTATCAGGACACTCAAGGCCCCAACGACAACTGAAACATTGACCTACACTGGGTAATCTTGGGACTTGTGAGGGGTTGCTGATGCTCCAGGATTGCTTATGGCCACGCCCTCAGCAATCCTCCGTTTATGAAACCATTGCTGCGACGTGTCAGCTTATGAATAACACCATAGAGGTACTCCTTACTCGGAGCTAACTCCATGGTCGATCTAATATAGCTCCCAACTCCTTTAGTGTATCCGTGGTTGGAGTCTTAGACGTTGCATACGCCGCTTCGAGTTTCTTGATCTCATCCTCATCATATCGAGTGCCCTTTCGTGTACCTCGCGTGTCAGAATCGGGTCCCTGATTGCTTGGGCTGATACTGTCTTCATTATCCTCGGAATGAACGGCCGTTTTGGAAAGACGCGTAGCAGCAGACCTTCCCCAGCGCTTCTTCGTTGATCTGATCTCTGACATATTCGCAGCATCTGATTGTTCGGCTAAGTCTGGATCTTCTTGGGAGTCACGAGTGTTGTCTTTGGAGCGTCTTTTCGTGAACCAAGCTGCGATTGCTGCTGGCTTTCGTTCCAAACATTATGCCAAGTCCTCGATGATATCATGACCTGGAACTTCATTTTCCATGTATACCGCTTCGAGCTCTGCAATATCCGTTGCATTGTATGTTTTGTGTGCACGTCTCGGGGTAGGTTCCGTTGTGGGACCTTTTGCGGTTGAGCTTGGAAGGACAGAAGTGCCAACTGCTTTCGTGGCTCCTGTAGCCGTGTGATGGTGCGAGGTATGTTCGGGAAACCGACGCGTAGCTGACCCATTTCCTTTGTCGATATTCATAGCCTCAATATCACCAGTTCGCAGTAGTTCTGGCTTCATGGTGCTGCCAGACTCATGAGGGTTCTCATCCATCTTGGTGACGACTGTGGACCAGTCAGGCGAAGATGATATTTTCCGAATCTTTTCTGGTCCTTCCAACAGGCTTATATGGCCCCCAAACAAGGATTTGCCTGCAGCACCTAGAAGATTTCATGAGTTACGGGTGCCTTCCATGTTTGCTGCAGAATTCGCTCAAAGCAATCTCTGAATGAACATGCGCAACCTTGCAGATAAAGATGGCTTCTCATTAAAGTAAGTTACTCCATCAAAGCAATAGACGTCACTGCTGACGGTTAGGATTGTTATTGAAACATGTCAGCGAGAATGAAAATTGACAAAACGAGTTGAACATAATGCTTGAGGTATATCCATTCCCGTTGCCCACCCCTACCGTTGAAGCCATATTTACAGTCCCGCCCATGATGCCAAGGTATATACATATATACAAATCCTTCTCACCCAACTCTCTCCGATCCCAAGTCTCGGGCCACAGATTCTCCCGTCTCGTTCCTTGTTCGACCTTCTCGTGGAAGTCTCAGTACCACAAAGCTTTATTCCAGTACAAACTCTTCGCATTCGCCAAGTCATCCTCCTCCAAGTAGAACGTCTCGTTGAAAACAATCTGCGTCCCGGCTGTCGTATCATTTCCATACATAGGCCAGTTAATCTTATCCTCTGGCCATAGTGTATTCGGGTTCCCGGTGAGCACGAAAGACATGAGGTATTTCTGCATCATGACTGCCACTGTGGCGTTTACAGATGTACTGCCACCTGCGCCTCCAGTTGGGCCTGTGGATGTTGTCGAGTTCGATGAGCTGGAAGCAGAAGCGACTGCGGACGATGTGGTGGTGGAGTTACTTGTCGTGGTCGTGGTGGATGACAGGGAGTAGGTTGAGTACCAGATATAGGATTGATCAGTTCCATGGGTGGCTTCTCCGAGAGCTACCTGAGCATCTGGTATTCGTCAGTACATATTTTCCCACCCGTCTTCCAAGAGGATTCAACTTACTCCAGGTCTGGTTATTCATCGCATGTGTCAAAGCCAAGTTATGAGCTGTCAAATCGAAAGATTGCTTCATATCTGCAAACCTCAGTCCTGGGGACTCGTAATCATCTTCTGGGTAAAGAGCGAGGATCTCGTCAACGACATCGTCCGTGATAGCAGGGAAGAAAATGCGAAGATATGTGGCGACATCTTCTGTGGTGTTGACGCCACTGTAGGCTTGTGAGTTGGCTTCGTGGAGCTCATGGGAGATGACGAGAGGTCCGGAGAAGTTGAAACGCTTTTGGTAGAGCTGAGCTTCATCTAAAAGAATGTCAGTAACTAGTCGACCTCGAAAAATTGGGAAGCTTACAGGTATCAGCAATGATTTGACCATCAACACGGGGTTGGAATTGATAGTCGTATTCGGATACGAGGTCGGTGGCAGCAGTGGTGAGAGTGTCGAAGTCAACTGCTCGCATGCAGTCCATGTCACTCGATGAGCAGCCAACAGTCGTTGAAACGTTTTGCCAGAACATCTGAAACATGTAAGCTTCTTGCCTTCATCCGATACACAAGTCTCAAGCTTACCTCAGCATGATGATGACCAGCTCCAGGTACGAACCCAGGACTCATAACATAAGCCTGCTTGAACGGCTGTTCCGCCCTGCCAGCAAATTTCTACTTCAGTCAGCACTCTTCAACATCTAATTCATCAGCAAACATACCGTCATCTGGAAAATAGTCTGCGAGGCACCAGCAGAGAAACCAACAGCAGTGATACTCTCCGGATCTCCTCCAAAAGCACTGATGTACTTCTTCGTCCAATCAAACGCCTGTTGAACATCCCAGACAGCAGTGTTGCTCGTCCCGCCCTCATGCAAGAAAGTCGGTCCATTCGCCAGTCCCGTCATTCCCAATCGATAATTATACGCCACGAACACGAACTCGTTACTCAGATCAAAGAGTCCTTCGGGTGTGTTCTCGCTCTTACTTCCTCCGGTAAATCCACCTCCGTACGTCCAGACCATTACTGGTAGAGACTTGTTCCCAGAGTTGGCAGGGGCCCAGATATCCATGTACAAACAGTCTTCAGACGAAGCGCAATCTACATCTGCATCGGCTAAGGAGCCAGTATTGACTTCCGTCTCGACAGGAGGCCATTCTGGGGCAGCCCAGCGGAGAGAACTGGTGGGGACGGCTGCGAATCGGATATTCTGGTATTTGTAGTAACCAGCGGTCGTGTTTCCTGCTGTCGCGACTATGGTGCTATAGTCGAGTGTAACTGTTGGCATGGATGTTGAGGAGGTTGTGGTTGCGTTTTGAGCCGAGGCGGTGGCGGCAGCTGCCAATGGGAGTAGGATAGAGGCACGCATGGTCGAAGTCTAAGGAAAGAAAGGAAACAATGGATGAATGAGAGTGCAGCAGAAGCTGATGAAACGAAACAGAACAAATTGTGGGAGGTCATGGGTTTTTATGAACTTCAGCACCCACCAAGTCGAGAGAGACTTCGAAGTATACAACTTTTGCCAATGACGACAACTCGTGGCATTGCTGAGATGACAGGGCTGGTGCTATGGAGTTGAGATGAACCCAGATCCCCATTTTGCAGGATGTACGTAAGGGGGTTGCCATATTTCATGCAACAAAAGTGGGTCACATTCTGCCACCAAACTATGCCATTTATAGTATATCTTCATTGCTGCTCTAATAGGGCGTTTGAGCTCCTCGTCTTGCTAGGACCTTGTAAATCCTCTCAGGGATAGAATCGATATATTTGTTGAAATCTTGCACTGTAATCTCGTTGTCCCAAATATCGATCAAAGCATTCTTGAGCTGTTCGAGGCTCCATCCTCCGTGAGGGTTCCTATTCCTTAACTTTTGCCTCAAGATCCTCCACACGTTCTCAATAGGATTCAAGTCCGGGGAGTTTGGAGGCCAATCAAGTAGAGTGTTAATGTGACACTCTATTCTAGCACTGTCGTAGTGGCCGGTAATCCAAAGGATCATTTGATTGATATGCTCGTCTGTAACCTTTCGATGCCGACCAAGCTGTTGCTGAGAAAAGAGACGAGTTCTGCGGTCAGGTTCGAGGACTCGATGTTTCGTCCATCTCCATGCTGTTACTCTGTCTAAATTTAGCTCCTTTGCAGCTGCCGGAATTGAGAAACCGCGTTCTAGTAAGCCAAAGAACCTTGACTTCTTTGGCGTCTTCCATTCATGGCGTACGCGTCCCATTTTGGAGCTGTTTTGGTGTAGTTGTGGTGAGTAGGTGTAGTGGTGAGAGAATGGAATCATGAAAAAAGCGGCAGCAAAAATGACTCACCGCCTAGCACCATTTTTGTTGCATGAAATATGGCAACCCCCTTCCGTACCGGGGTCTCGGCATAGAGGCATGGATGACCAATGGATACAACGTCAGTCAGGACTACCCGATGGTCGGAGCTGTCAAAGAGGAAAGCCTGTTGAAATTGGCAGGTGTATGGCCCGGAAAATGTCCGAAAGCTTACGAGGCTTTGCAGCTATGCGGGGAAACATCGCCCCTGAAAGCTGGAAGAGCCGCGCATCCCCCTTAACTTTTGGAAAATAAGCGAGATACTTTCAACACCACTCTTCTCAAAACCATCTCCCACTTACGACAAGCGTTATTTATAATACAAAATAAATGCGTCTCTTGGTTTGAAGGCAATCTATCATATCCTCAAGTCTCAAAGCTCGAAAACAGAAGAAGCGGGACGGATGCATGTTTCAAAGAGTCTCTTCTCAACTCGCGGCCGCTAGCTTCGGGTACGATTCGTGGCACTCAGGGAGTAGGGCTTGGCGAGCTGTCAACTATGGGGCTGTTCCGAGCCTGTTGTTAAGCCTAAATTTAGCTGGATTCGGGGTATCATCCCCTGAAAGAGGGCGTTCTCGGTCACAAATATACGACCGAAGGACATCAACGTCGACTCTGCTATTGGTCTTTACTTTATATTATTGAAGCAAACCTGCAAGAAAAGTGATGATTTTTCTGTACCAATCATGACATACGCTAGTGTGTTAGTCATTCTTCGGTACACGTCACCGTGGCTGCATCCAATGATGATTTCTTGAGGCGTGTCCGGAGATGGTTCCGAGCGCCCAAGGCCATATCGTACAACCTGGATGTTCGATGCCGGACTCATATTCGACGCCATCTTCCAGGTGATGGTGAAGGGTGAAGATATGTTTCAGGTCCCTTTGTTGCTCACTATCTTGCAATATTGCGACTGTGCTTAAAATTCATTCCAACTCACTTTCATGGAGGAGAAGTGGCTGCAAGTCTCGCGCCTTTCGAGCCGATGTGAGTAACTTTTGAACCTCCTTTGAGGACGGAAAGTCAATTGTGTTGCATGTTGAATCACAATCCCGATTCACAATGCTCTCGGCATTCAAGGAGATGTTCACATAGTGGGGTCAAGCTACCGCCTCGACTTTCGCTTCACATAACATCGAACATTAAATTCCTCTCATTGGTCTTTGATTTGTCCGCTAGGGCGGACCTATGTTTATCTGTGCTGTGAGGGCTGAAGGCTGAAGGCTAAGTTCTTTGTCCTGAAAAAAGACTACCATAACCGAGGTTTCACGGTCAATATTCGTATCTGAGAACGTGCGAACTGAACAAAGAAATGCAAAGACAATGTGATTTCAGGACGAAGTGCTACGACAATGGCCTTCTGTTCGAGCAACAATGAGACAAAGATCTCCATGGACCCGTGGTCAACAACAATGACTCTGTGTTTATAATAAATCTAGCAGAACAGCCGGAATTTCGTATTCACAACCTCTTGTTCTCCTCTATGTATATTTCTATCAAAACAGACATGTTCTTTCATTGCATATTACACCTACCTGTTTTCAGCTACTGAATTCTATTGTATGATTGATTGACTGACTTATAGTTCAAGTTACCTGTTTCCTTGTTCTATTTGCAGCAGAACAATTTTGTCCTCTCATTGTATATTACCCCTATATATTCCTCGACTTCATACAATATCTGGTGCATCGAATTCACCAATATACTTATCTCATTCCACGCTCAAAGTCAACAATGACACGGACACGAAACGCTCTCTCTGCAGGCCAGAGCCCCCCAACGCCAGAGTCGTCGCCAGAGTCGTCGCCACACACAATCCCAACCACCACTCCAATGGTCGACACATTCACATATACCCCCCTAACCTTCGTGTTCTCCGACATCCCCGACTCCACCGAGTGCTGGGAACTCGACGAAGTCACCATGTCCTACTGTCACTACACCTACTACTCCACAATCCGCGCTCTCCTCCCCCGCTTCGGCGGCACCGAGGTCAAGAATCTAGGCGATGGGTTCTTCCTCACATTCCGCACCCCCCTACAGAGTCTAAGATTCTGTCTCGCCCTCCAGAAAACCCTCTCTCAACTCCCCTGGCCAAAGAAATTCATCGATTTCCGCACCAAAAAGGATCTCGCAAGAGGTCATCGCGCGGCTCCAGGAAAAGCTATTACCAGTCGATTGGGTATCCATCATGGTTCTCCGTATGAGACTATGGTTGATCCTACGAGTCGGCGTCTCGATCATCATGGAAACGTAGTGAACATCGCATCAAGGATTATGGCTCAGGCGGATGGTGACGAGATTGCCATTTCCGATGCTGTGATTGCTGAGATACTTGGTGAGGATGTTGGGAAGAATTCGTCGGTGACGAAGAGATCACATAGGATGAAGGCACTTGAACAGGTGCTGGTGGATCTTGGACTGGAGCATGATTTTGAGATTGTGAGGAAGGGGATGTGTAAGTTGAAGGGGGTGAGGAATGAGCATTGTGTTACGTTGTTTAAGTTGAAGAGATAGGTTGGAGGGGTGTGTTCTTTCTTGAGTGTAGTTGATAGATTATCGTATTTTGGTGTGTATACCTGTTGTAGTGCATCGATCGCGAGCTGGACTTGCTGTAATATTGAATGTATTGTTTCCAACCTTGCAAATTCTTAATAATTGTCAGTAAAAAATGTGATGCCGGACCCAGTGACATGAAATGACGGTTTCTGAAAGACGGAGCTATAAACTCGATCATACTTCTGTACTTTGAGTGATTCAATAATGCAGCCAAGTTCTCACCTTGGAGCCATCATGAGGCTCATGATAATTTCAACAGACTGACTTTCCTCGGCAAGTTTGCCACTCCTAAATTATGCTTGAAACTGAACCAAGAACTATCATCAATGAAAAACCAAAACGCCACCGTGGCAGAGAACCAGGGGTATATAACGACCGAAGCAAGGCCCTAGAAGCATATCCTTCATCATGTTTTCGTAAATCATTTCTCATCAACCTCATTCTTCTTGTCTCTTGACCCCAGACTTGGTACACCTATTAATCCCCTCTCGCAGTGCGCCAATTCAAAGGCAGCGACCTCAAACCGCGACGTGTAGGCATACATCCACCAATCCACCCATACCACTAGCTCTCACCATTCCTCCCCCTCACTCTCCCCACCACGTCCGTCCATCCACCTAGGCACACTAACCAACACCCCAAACTCCCTCGCATCGCCTATCAACCTCCTCATCTTCTCCATCTGAACTTTAACATCCTTCCGCATATAGTTGAAATGATCCTCATTCCCAACCTTCACGTCCGTCGATATCGGATTCGGCATCGCGTCTTTGAATGTAAACCTCAATGTATCTGGACTTCCGAGGGGAAATGTATGGTTGGGAATCTGGGAGATGAACCAGGAGAAGAATTCGCATGAGGTGACTTTGGGGTGTAGGACGGATTTAGGGTATGCGGAGCTGTAGGTACCGGTTGGAGAATTTTGAATACGGATCGTGATTTCTGGTTCCATGGAATCGTGATTTCGTTCTGGCCCGGAATTCTGAGTCAAAGGCGCTGCTTGTTGAGCCGATATTGCCTCAGAAGGATGTTTCTTGCGTCTATAAAACAACACGACCGCTTCTCCATGAAGCATACAAGTCTGCTTTGGCTGGATACCGACTTCATGAAAGCGCTCGCCATGCTCGTCAGGTCCGGTCTTGACGTTGAGGGTGATGTACCCTTTTCCAGTGATAGCTACCATTCCTCTTCCGCTGTGACGGTCTATCACGACACCGCACACTTCAGTCCCGGTCTTATACGGAAGCTTATCGAGAACTGTTGACTCTTGATCCAGAAGCTCAATATCTGGTCGGCCGCTAATCTGTAGTATTGTCAGCATGGTTTGGGTAAAGAGGATAGTAGAGTACAGTTGCTTTTCCCGCGTCTCGTAGCATAATTCGATCCACTGGTGTCCTTTTTATCTCCACGATAGGACTACTCGTTGAGGTTGACTGCGAACTCTGACGCTGACGCTGATGATTGAAAGAATCATGATTGCTGTGTAGGTGTGAATTGATGGAGGATAAACTTGGAGGTGATATCGTGGCTGCGGAACGAATCATTGGCGAAGGTTCTTGTTGTCTTGGGGGTATCATCGGCCTGTTCGTAGGTGTTGAGTTTGGTAAAGCCTGCGGAGGTGAAAGTTGTTGATGCGTAGGATGCAATGCTGGTACCGACGAATCAGGGTGGCTCAGACTACCAGTGACACCCCGAGATTGAACTCCAGACTCTAGCCTCTGAGTGTTGACTGGGATCCATCGTGGATCCTTGCTAGTTGGCGATAATGGAGGCATATACTGGGTAATAAGAACTCTGAATAATTTCGGTGTCGCATCAATGCCAACCGCTTGCCAGTACAAGTTCCAAACGTACCCCTTGACGGTATCAAAACATTCCAGATCTCCTTCTGGAACCACAAAGCTCTTCTCTTCTTGCCAATGGACGTCCAAAAACTCGAACAGCAATGGACCGACGGTATTAACCTTGGCGATATTTCTATACCATGTGTAGAATTCCACAATCCCTTGCAAAACGATGACCTCGACTGGATGTGTACTACCCTCCTGGTGTGGAGATGATGCAGGCAAGAGGACAGTGGCATGGTGCGAGAAAGTATCCACCATGTACTTCATATCTGTCGTGCTAAATCGGTTTCCATCGCGATTGTCAGTGAAGTTCACTGGTGGAGGCTGAAATGGCGTATGCTGAGGAATCATGCTTGAAGGCGGGTTTGAGGAACGATTTTGAGCAGTATGGTGAACATGAGGCAGGACATTTGACATCGCTGGGCCAGGCATTCTACTGGCAACGACCGGTGATAACATTGGGTCGCTAGATTCTACTAAAGATCTCTGCCGACTTTCTTCAGGTCTGACTTCGGTTCGCGATGAGAAGGGATTTGGTTCTAAAGTTCTGAGATTGCTCGACACCGAGGATCCTTCAGGGTACATTGCAATTTCTCCAGTCCCAAGAGCCTGTCGCCGCCGAGCAGGAGAAGTTTGATTTTGCTTAGTCAATTCAGCAGTAAGAACGGAGAAACTGGATGGGAAGCTGTTGAATCTGACTTCACTACCTCTTGCAAATGGTGCCGATACGCGAGCCCTCAGATCATCAATTGGCTGTGATAAGGTGCTCATAGCCCCAGAAGATCCAGCAGTCATTGATGGTGGACGAGGAAGTTGCCTGTTTTCTCCAAAGCTATTCATGATTGGTGGTTCTCGAACCTCAAACTGAATAGAGTCTTTTGGGTTGATACGAGGAAACTGATGAGAACGTTCTTGCTCGGAAGGAGTCATGTTCGTCGAAGGCTCCTCATAGTGGTTTCGTGGAGGACTCAGTGGTCCTATTCGAGATCCCCATATTCCTATAGGTTGCTCTTCTGCGACCCTGAAGGTATTGTTCCTTGATGTGGATGATGCATCCGAATGTCGTGGCTCTTTTCGTGTAGGCAGAGGAGTGCGAGTTTGTCTGTCCGAGGATGTAGATGCTAGAGTTTGCCATTCTTGGTCCTGCTCAGACGCTTTTGATGGAGATCGAGATTGTCCTGAAATTGTACTCCTAGGCATTTCGTGGGCTATAACAGCAGGTCTCGACGATTGTTGATGATCCGCGGGGTCTGGTTCACTTGCCCCCACCGAGCTCTGCCATGCTTCCATTGCCTTTTGTGCCATCTCGCTGCAATCTTCAGACAATTGCGACGTAACACTGGAAAGTGGAGAGGATAAAGTGGATGTGTTTTGTGGCGATGATATTCCTCGATTGCGTTCTTGGCTTTCGCTTGTTCTGGAACTCCGTTCCGTAGCAACAACTGTAAAATCTTGCTCCTGCTCGTTCTCAATGCGAGTACCGGATACGTCTCGTCGAGCGCGTTTGGGAGATTCGCTCAAGCCGGAACTCTCACTTTCTTCCGCGGTCCTCTATGAAACATGTTAGCCCATGGCCTTTGCTATGGAATGGAGTTGACAACCTTTGAGGTCTGAATACCATCAGAGTTAGTCCCACTGGCAAATTCGGACCTCAAATGAGACATCTTTACCGCGCGGTAGAGCTAGCATAGACCACCTGCAAAAGCAAGATTCCAAATCCGACCTGTCAACAGTAGCTGTAGCAGCTAGAGTGCCATTGATAGCTGCCTGTCAGTCGCATCGGTGATCTCACCTCGAGCGACAAATCTCCACCTTCGTTGAGAGCGCAAAGAATGCGTCACTCAGTGTGCTTTGCAACACTTGTATTTGACAAGCCGAGTGGTTTGTCGCCACAACTGCTTGTGATTGACGCTTCTAGTATACCTGATGATGCTGTACTCCGTTCAACGGCTGATGGTGACACGAGCCTTATCTCTTGTTCCAGATAGGTGTTACTGCCACAGGGTAGTACTTGTACACAGTATAGGTTCGCTCCTTGACGACCTCTCCACTATCACTAGGATAGGGCTAGTAAGATTTTCGTGCTTCTGCAACCTGAATCTGGCAATAAAGGCTCCTTTCGACTCCTGAAAAGATCAACTAGTCAAGAATAAGTCAACAGGATGTGAAAACATGCTTCGGGTACATACCAACGAAGCCAGCTCTCACCAACGAGCAAATACAACGTTCCTTGCCAGAGTGGCTGACCAGCAAGGATCAAGCGGCTCTCTTAATGTGTACCTGTATCTCGATGCGTGTCATACAAGGCGCAGGTATCCAGATTCGCGTAATGAAGATGATGGGGAAGCAGCAGAACGATCGGTCAGACACGAGTCGCAGGTTTTGCGATCGGATGGAGATGAAGAGAAACATCGAGGCGCTCTCGGTCTCCATTCTCTTCGGCTTACCGATCCTATCCCGCTCCATGAAATGAATGGCTTCACAGGCGGCATCGGAAACGCAGTCCAATAGCGAGGAAGGATGTGTTGGCCTCCGAACCCAGATGTTGGTGGCGCAATGCAAAAGAGATGAAAATGCAGCGTAGCATGGGATATTGTCGGGCTGTTACGACCAGAAGTCCATGATAGGCTGCTCGTAACCACAATGTCGGGATTCCCAGCGTCGCTCTCGCTTTACAGGCCTTATAAGAGTGGCTGGCTCAGCAAAGACCCGACTTTCAGGCTGAGCAGAATCTTTTTCAGGATTTTGGGGAAGATAAGAACTACTTGATCTCTGTCACAACTTTTGTGTATCGTTGTGGTGAGGTGAGACAGAAGTCTGGGTTCGTCTGACTGCCACGCAACCCTGCTTCTTGACCTGTTCCAGTCTAAATAGCAGACGTAGAGATTTCCGGAATGAGTGCACTCGCTTCTCAAAGTCCGTAATGCAAAGAAAACGCATGATTGTGAGCGTGGCGCAGAGAAGTGAGGGGGACAATGTTGGTCGTGACTCGTGATGGATGTGGAGTGAAGTCCGAGGATTGATGCTGAGTAAGCGAGGAAAGTGGAAAGAGATAATCTTGCCTCAGGCAGCGTTTCCTATGTCCGAAGAAGGCTCGCCCTAGTCTCCTTTGGGAAACCTCGGCCGATATCGATAAACTTCCATGATGTCGACGTCGACAGCTGCATTCCGTTGTCTCTTATTCTCCACCAGCTCAGTGCCGACTTTCGGAGTTAAAGCATGGGCACAAAAGCAAGGAATCTTAACTCCATCCACCAGCTATTGCCTTCGGTGTTAAGCATGGCTGCAAACCAAAGAGCGTTAACTCCAAAGGACTAATGCGAGACAAGGTTTCAAAGAGCCACAAGAGGAAGAGCAACCCTGGAGAGCCCGAGCCCTTGCTTTCTGCACGCCGCAAAAAAGTGATGACATGGCTACAATAGCTATGAGGTAGGTGACTATATATACAGCTAATTCTCTCACTTTGACATACCCTCGAACTCAACCAAAGCCCAAATTCAAAGCCGACAGAGATCTCATGAATACTGTCACTAACCTCCCCACGATCATCAAGAACACTGCGCAGACCGTTGTCGCCAACATGACTCCTCTCCCAAAGACCTACAAAGTCGCCAGTTTCGAGAAGAAAGATGCTCCACTTACAATCAAAGAAGTCGAGCTCAAGCAACCCTCAGCAGGCGAAGTCCTAGTCAAAGTTCGTGCCGTAGGAGTTTGCCACTCAGACACAGGCGTCCAATCCGGAGCTTTTGGCAACAGCTTCCCTATTGTCCCCGGCCACGAAGTGATTGGTGATATCGCAGCCGTCCCAGATACCGAGAAGAGATGGAAAGTCGGAGACAGAGTTGGAGGCCCATGGCATGGGGGGCATGATGCTGTTTGTAAACAATGCCAGAGGGGACAATTTCAGATGTGCCAAAATGGTGCTGTGAATGGTGTCTCGAGAGATGGCGGATATGGAGAATATGTACATCTGCGAACCGAAGCTGTTGTCAGTGTCCCCACGGACGTTGATCCCGTTGAGACTGCGCCAATTCTCTGCGCTGGTATTACGGTCTTCAACTCGATCCGAAAACTACAAATCACACCAGGAGATATCGTTGCTGTGCAAGGACTAGGTGGGCTAGGACATCTGGCTGTTCAATATGCGAATAAGATGGGATATCGAGTTGTGGCACTCAGTTCTGGAGACAGCAAGAAAGAGTTTGCTCACAAGCTTGGTGCCCACGATTATATCAATACCTCAAAGGATGATCCTGCGAAGAAGCTGATGGAGCTTGGAGGTGCAGCTCTCATTGTCTGCACAGCACCCAATCCCCAAGCTATCAGCCCTCTCACTGGAGGTCTCGAGCCAGGTGGAAAGTTGCTAGTCCTTGCTCCATGTGGAGCGATCGAGGTCAACTCTGTCGATTTGATCATGAAAGCTGCGTCCGTCTGTGGCTTTCCTTCTGGTCATGCTCTGGATTCCGAGGAAGCGATTGCGTTCACGAAACTTCACGGGATCAAGTGTATGGTTGAGAAGTTTCCGTTGAAGGATGCGCAAAAGGCTCTCGATCATATGATGTCTGGTAAGGTTAGGTTCAGAAGTGTGTTGGTCATGGATGAGTGAAGTAGTGTTGTAGCTACGCCTCAATTCATCATAATGTGGAGTTCCTATTCATTGTCGATTGAGCTTGACTTCAAGTGATGATTCCTGACTTGGCCCTATAGAGAATGAATTCACCTTCATTCTACTACTATCGGTGCATTTCCCGAGCTCGGGTTCCGAACTATCTTTGTTTGCTAAGGCCACAGTCATCAATGCAAGTGCAACAAGATAGTACCCGGCCTTGTTCCGATGAAAAGCAATATACATAAAGTGCATGCCTTACACCCTGTGGTACCATGTCAACCAACCAAAGGTGTTAGTAAGGTGTGAAGGTGAATTAGGCAAGTGGTATGATGTGATAGGATGAAGGAGTACTCCTACACAATCAAAGCTCTTTTGGCGCCAAGAACACAGCATGAAATTGTGTCGGATCCGATGTACTTCATTGCTCTTGTCGCTCGCATACAGGGTGGCCAATAGGCCGTTCGGTCGGTCGTAAGCTGAGTGGGGACCTCGAGCCGACCGACTTACCAAAATGGACGAAAAGATCAACCGACTTACGTAGCTTATAGGTTGTTATTCGGTGCATACAAAAATGAAGATATACACGACTTTTATAAAAAATCTAGCTATACACGGCGTCTTTTCTAGCTGAGACGCCGAGATATCAATTATAGATGGTACTCGAGATAATGATAACATTTTAAATAATGGACTTCCACGTTATAGGAGGGGGGTAATCAGTTAATTGTAGTGTTGATAATAAAAAAGGGAAGTAGAACGGTGAGTTCAAATCTCTCAAGCTAAGGTGGGAGTTGCTGACTAATTACGGTTTCAGCCAATCAGGTAGTCAGATTTAAGCGAATTCACCCCAACAAAGTGCCAAAACACCATGAATTCTACCCAAAATCGACTCTAAAAACACCAAAAGTCCGATGTTCCAACCGATTTACGAATTATAAGCTGAGATACCTTCATCTGACCGACCGACAAGAGACCATGGAACCGACCGACTTACCAAAATGGCCAAAATGATCAACCGGCCGATTATGGACCGACTTATTGGCCACTCTGCTCGCATATGTATCCTACAACCATCTTACCATCGCAGCAGTACCCGTGATTTAACTCTCCTTCCCAATTGCAAAGACCC
Organism: Helotiales sp. EF0021; assembly: GCA_000292665.1. Lineage (NCBI taxonomy): Eukaryota > Fungi > Ascomycota > Leotiomycetes > Helotiales > Helotiales sp. EF0021. The sequence continues at coordinate 199,177 of AIET01000300.1, forward strand.
AAAGCTCATCCCCCGTTCCTATGCTCAGGCCACATGCGGGATATATTGTGTCCATGACACCTCTCTGTAAACGCCCTCTGGCATTGCTCTGAAGCAGAGAAATATCTGTACCAGTAGGACGACTCGTGCTACTATATAGACCACCATACTACTAAGAAGAATTATACCGAACAACATCGCGGTATCTCCAAAGAATGATGTTAATGAATCTACCACCGCAGATACGAACCAAGATAAGCAAGATCCAAGAAGCACTAGACTCGAAACCCGCCAAATCAAAAGCTCAGTATGACTTGGGAATACCCAATTCCATGCTGCGAGATGTATAGCTGCAAGCAGTATCCCAATTATGCTCATCAAAATGCCACTCCCAAGGTCGTTGGCTTCCACAAGTTAGCCTTCATCCTAAAGGATAAATTTTGTGGAGGTGTAGCGGGATACCTCTTCTCTCATCGAAAGATACTCTATCATGTCTGTAATCAATCTCTAAAGAGTCCTTATTCAATACACCGAGCACCCCAGGCATGGCGCCTTCGGAAAATTGGAGGATGGTACGGTGCTCGACATCATATGGCTTGTCCCACCAGAAGAAATAAGACATGAGGGAGCACAACACGAAGCCGCAAGTGCTTAATTCTAGTTCAGATATATCTAAACAGTAGTAAGTATGAAGAATATTATACTGAAATACAACGTGGATGTCTACCTGCACCTGCAGCTTTCCTCCCAATACATTGCAATACAAGCCAGAGAGATTGAAGGCAGGCTAGGACCGTGGTGAAAATGTCTGTTTTATTACGATCTGTTATATCCAACTCAGATGGCAACTGTTCAATCATGTCGTCACAATTTTCAAGATTTAGCAAAGCTGTGAAGTTTTGCTGCCGAATCAGGACTGGGCTGTTAGGCGTTGAAGCCGCCAAACCGCCCATATTTATAAAGTGTGCTACAACAACCGAGCATCTATATGTACATCAGTTTTATCTATATCAGGGAGTTCCAATGGCAACGCACTCATGACCCTTTTTCTTCATTTGACCTCGAAATGATTTTGCAATGTACCAATCCCCGAATGCAAACATAGAAATCAACTCAGGAGCCAACACAGCAAATAACATCCACTTCACCTTCCTCAGCTTTTTCCTATGGAACGACCATTCCTTCCATGACGCAGTATGCTCAATTTCCGAACACACATTCAAATGAAGTACTTTATAAGTGCAAAGCAAAATAACAGCAAAGCAAGACCAAATAATCGAATAAGTGCTCCGTGTTGATGATCCAGAGACCCAGCCGCATGTTCCATTGCCCAAAGATGCAGAGCCACAGATATTGGTGCTGTTGTTGCCTGGAGACGATGTTGATGATGGCGAGGCTGAAGTCGACGTGCTTGTCTGGGCGTTGATCTGTGTCGAAAATGCCACCAACAGAGCAGCGAAAGAGACGAAAGAGGTTGATAACATGATGAGCGAATTGATCGCAATGTGCGAAAAAGATGAGAAGAAGGAAGAGAAGCAAAACGAGGAACATGAACAGTTATCGCACAAAAAGCAAGTTTGTTGTACAACAGGCTGGATCAAAAGCCACCGCCACCAAAAATCTCAGCTCCCGCACTTGCGCATGTGCTGTGAGGCTGCGCAGCAACGCAGGCCAATAGAAAGTACAAACACCAGTACGAGTGACTCGATGTATTTATAGGCTTGCATGTTGGGCTCTGCTCAATCGTGTGGTGCTATTCGATGATGGAAAGTGCAGCAAGAACGAGATAGAAGTGAGGGACGTTGCACACACTGGATACGCTATCGCAGTTGTAGCTTCTCTGCTTGGAGCTCGGAGAGCATGAACCCACTCCTGCTGCCTTCCCACATCCTTCACCGCCTACTATGACAATCACGACTTTCGCAGATGATGCTTTGGTATCCACCTGCAGTCTCGAGTCGGGAGTAGTCACGTGCTGCACCTCACACATCACCTCACTTCGAAGCAAATTCGAGGCTCTACATACCCATTCTCAAGGATAGTTATACAAGCTTGATTTCCTATGTAGTCTTGGTTCCATCATACAGCTTTCGATACTTCCTCATGCTGAGTACTCGTCTTATCCTTAAAGATCGCCTGCTCGGCCGCGAGGCTATCAGCATCGGGCATGACATACTTGTCTCCAAACGCAGCTGCGATTTCTTCCAAGCTTTTTTGCTTCGTCTCACTGTGCATAATGTCAGTTTCTGTGTCTGCGATTTCTCTCTCGGTATCTTAACATGGTGAAAGGAGGGGTTGGTCTAACGCAAGGAGCAATAGTGGGGTAAACTCACGGAAAGTAGAAATAAGCCATAACTAAAAAGAACGCTGAACATGCCGCGAACACGTAGTAGTAGTTTTGCTTGATGTTCGCGAAAGCTGTTGGGCCAGCTTCGGTGACTAAAACTCTGTCAGCAAGAAGTTTTCGATTTGTAATTCAAGGAGGGAGGGACATACTGGCAACATTGACGACGAAATGACTCAAAGCACCAAGACCCATGACTTTGGATCTAAGAGCAATTGGCAAGATCTCAGCTCCATATGTCCATGTGGTTGAGTTTATCATTCCGTAGTAAACAACAGCAAAGAGGTAGATACCAAGGACGGCGAAGGCCTTTCCAACAGCATTGTCGGTGTTTTGGAACTTGAGCTGCATGACGGAGGCGTAAATTTCAACAACGACGATTCCTGCTAGGCCTGAGATGAGCATCCTGGAGGTTGATTAGTTTCGTGCATAGCGACAGGAGAAGATGACATACTTGCGGCGGCCCCATTGATCTGTGAGGAAAGCTGAGGTCAAGCAGTTGCAGAGAAATCCAACAGTGCCGTATACACCTGCCAAGCAAAGGATCGTAGTCGTGCCGATACCTAAAGACTTATACAATATAGCTACCCAGAGCGTCAGCTTTTTATCGCGTGATAAGTTGAGTCAACTCACTCTGATAGTAGGAAATGACATTCGTCCCAGTCAAACTTGTCATCGTCTGCACAGCAACCGCAACCAGCACTCTGTGCTTATACAATCTCCAAATTTCGCGGAAACTCCTGATTTCTCTCTGCATCTCATACTCAATCTGCGTCTGCATGAACGCAAACTCGGTGGTGATCTCTTCACTTCCCAAATCCCTCCGGATCTTCACAAATTCCCTTCTCGCTTTCTCAACCTGTCCATCTCGAACTAATTGTCTCGGTGAATCTGGCATGAATGTCATGAGGCCGACAAATAGAATGATTCCGAACGGAATTTGTAGTCCGAGAGGAAGCCGCCATTGTTTTGGTCCATATGGGGCATAACTGCACGCGAATCCGACCCAATTCGACATCATGGTTCCAAAACTTATACCACAGCCTGAGATACCGCCAATGAGACCCCTATGATGAGGAGCTGAGATCTCGCTGAGGTAGACGGGAACGGTTCCGATTAGACCTCTGGATTTATTAGCATAGTTTCTTAAACATTGAGGAACACGAACCCAACAGCCACTCCAGCCAATATACGACCAGCAAGAAACATCCCGAAGTTTACAGCTGCTGTTTGAAGGATGGCTCCAATAGTGACGATGATGCACATCAGTTCCATTAGCCGGAGACGTCCCAGTTTGTCACCCACTGCCATCTGGAAGATAGCACCAATACATTCACCAGCAATGTAAGTTGCAACGACCTATATCGATCAGACAGGATCTCTCGGACGATGAGGGGAACTGACAGCGCCAGTCTGAGCTGTGGTTGGGTGATTGAAGTAATCTTTCCAACTCTGATGAGCAATTGTTGTGGTTACGAGACCGGAATCGAACCCCTATAGTCCATTGTGTCAGAGATATTCCCATTTCTAGGGCCATGCAACATACAAAAAGGAATGTCCCAATTGCAGCAAAAGCTGCAACACCGATCGTGTAGCCATCTAGAGTCTGAACCATAGTGACAGCTTGATCAAAACCTTCGAAGCTAGAGATAATTTGACGCAGAGAAGTCAGATAGCACCAGGAAGAGGAGCATAGCATCTCTATATAAACTCGTCCTGACGGCAATCCCAAGGCAGCCTTGGCACTGGGGCACCCATCGAACAGCTTTCTGGGTTGTGGAGACTTGGGGAACGGGGTTCTTGTGGGGTAAACCACGGCGCGAACTGCATTCATGGGACGTTCCCAAGACTCGTGATATTGTCGTCGGCGAGCTTGAGGATCTCACCAATCGCATGGCTGCATCCGTCGGCTCGCCTCGGCATTTGAAAGCGGATATGACTTCTGCCCACACTTCGCGTCGCTTCGTCGCTTGCGCTAGGTATCTTTTGGGACAGAGGACGATCCCTGAGCCGTAAAGCGAGTATCTGATGATTTGGGTAAGGAGGAAGACTGGGAGAAATACTGCTTGAATCTTCATGTTGGATTTGAGGGAGGACAGAATAGTTCAGTCTCAGATTTCAGAGGAGTCCTTCATATTGATCAAGTCTTGCCAAAACCATGATTGGTGTTTGATGAGAGGCACTTTGTGGACATCTTGAATGGTCGTAATGTACAATTTTGCTATTGGATATTTTCGAACGGCCTGGGGAACTTCTAAGCTGTGTCCAACTCATTCGCCCAAGGAATTGAAACCTGTGCCCCTCTCTTCCCAATCGTCTTCGCAGCAGCCGCGTTGGCCTTTTGCACCGCATGCTTGATATCAAAATTCTCTTTTACGACTTCCAAAGCGTAGGCCCCAGCAAAAGTATCTCCAGCAGCCGTGGTATCTACGACCTCAACTTTCTTAGCCTCGACTAAGCCATGCTCCCCATTGGAGCTGGAATAAACCACCCCTCTACCCCCCAAGGTAATGATGACGTTCTTCACCCCACGACCATGAAAGACATTCGCTACGTCTGGCAACTTCTTGTCATCTTCAATATCAGCAGCACTGCAGCCTGATAAGATTGCTGTTTCCGTCTCATTCATTATCAGATGTGACAATCCAGCATAAGCTTCATCGGGCAGCTCAACCGCAGGTGCTGGATTGAGTAACACCTCCACATTCTGGGCCCTAGCTGTGCGGAGAATCTGAAGTGTTGTTGAGACCGGTATCTCAAGCTGGAGTATGATCAACGAAGGCAACGGACGTGGAAGCGTCCGGAAGTCTTGCGGCGTGAGCGAGTAGTTGGCGCCAGCACTAAGGAGGATCCGATTCTCGCCAGTGGTCTCTTCGACAAGAATTACCGCAACACCAGTCTCAACATCATCTTTGACACTCACACCGGAGGTATCAACACCAGAGGCTTGCAGGTCCTGGACAAGCATCGAACCATGAGCGTCGTTGCCCACAGCTCCAATCATCTTGATCACCGCCGATCCATTTTGCAAGTCATTGGGACTCCGAGACAGTTTTGCGCATGCACAAGCTTGATTGCCTCCCTTTCCTCCAGAGCCAACTTGAAAGGAATTTGCGTGCAGTGTTTCGCCTCCATTGGGTATCCGTGATGTATAGGTCGTCAGGTCTGCATTCAAGGACCCGATCACTGCAAGGATAGGGACAATTGAAGATGAGGATTGCGATGACATTGCGAGTCCGGTACTGCCGAGATGGGAATCGGAGCATGCAATGCTATCTGTAGAGTCTTATGCACAGAACATGCGATTGCGCTCACTCGCCATTCGCCGGTGCTCATGACACTCCTGGGATGCGCCCATTGACTTTGGGCTCGATGTAGCTTGTGATGCTGCCTAGTCCCAGACCAAAGCTATGGGGTCCCTCGCGTCGCATCGCTTTGTCGTGTAGCTCACCGTCACATCCGACATGTGGGGTGCTATCTTGGGGTCTCCGCTCGAGATTTTGTTCGTTATGGAGTCGGAATACCGATGCCACATTATACGATGGCAAAGCAGGAGTCGAAGATATCGTGCATGACAGTCCGGATGTCGACTCTCTGCTTCGTGACATCTTGTCTTTTTTGGACCTCCGCCAAAACTCGTGCGGTGATCTTTGCATTAGTAGCCACCTGTTCCATGCTATTGATCTGAATTATAATCCAGTCTCTCGCCTCGGGATCGTTCTCCTCAGAACCCCACATCAGGAGTGGCCAGAGCATGTTTACTGGGAGCATCTCTTGTTCTGGTCCCGAAACAGCGCCAACCTCAACCATGAGCCGTGCTGTATCCCGAATATTCGATATGGCCTTCTCGGTATCAGCTGATAGAGGCAAATGTTTATAGGCGACGCGATGCAGGTGGATCTTTGACGCATTGTAGTTTGCAAAGTATGTCCGGAAAGTCCTTGTGATCGTAAAGACCAGGCTAGCGGAGATGTGTGCCGAAGTAAGCTTCCCATTCAAGGCGTAGTCCATGAGAGGTGGGCGGGAATCCCAGAGAGTACCCAGGTCTCGAGAGATTTTGGCTGCAATACTCATAACCTCTGTCTCGTCTTCCACAGTTCCACGTGAGCGGTGCCAAGGGTCAATCTTGGAGATACGGCCCATGAAGGACTGTATCCTTTGAAAGAAGAAGAAACCAGGTTGATAGAGTGTGTCGAATAATACATCTTCGACATTTGCTTCGCCAACCTCATTACTGTTGCCGGCAGCCTCTGTCATATCTGTGCTTGCAGGGGATGGCTGAGCAAGGATATCATCATTCTCCAAGAGAAAAAGTCCCTCGCCACCAGCAGTCACGGCTCGCGCGTCTAGAAGACGCATCCATGAAATGAGACGCTTGCTGACCATGCGGATTTGAGTCTTGTCGGCAGCTTGAAATGCCTCGTAGGCTTCTTTGAGATTTGCGTGCGCATCTATGATCCTGCCTTCCAGCAGATCAATGTAGCTGAGGAAGAACAGTGCTGCAAGCATGTGTTCAAATGTCGTTGAGGAGGGACTCGCGCCCGAGAAAATGCCCTCAGTTCTCTGTCTCGAGAGCTCAAGCTTGGCATTGTTATAGTATTTTTGATAGTTCGACGTCCGAGTATGCGACTCTCGACTTAGAAGTAGCTCAGAAAATGCCAGTATTGCATTGTGAACCATTGACGAGGAATTTGACATCGAAATCAGCAGGTGCCTCATGGAAGACCATCTAAGCTGTGTTTCTATTTGAGCAATAATGGGAGGAACCACGGTTCTGACGAAGTAGTCTTTCAGAGTCTGCTCTTCATAGGGAATGTTGTCCCGAACTGGCTGATACAGCTCATTTCTAGGATGTCCGATATAACCTGGTTGATTGAAAGGAGGATTGGGATCTGGAATCTCATTCCGACCATTTGGCAGTAACGATGAGTTTATAGACTGTGTTACTGATCAGTATCGCTTCATCATATTTGAAGCTAGATCGACTTACCACTTCATCGGTCTCCAGGACATCCATATCTGGGAACCCCAAATCTCGCCAGCGAGTTGGCTGTATCGTACCACTCTGCAAATCATTATCCCACATAAAACTCGCATAATCAAACAGATCATTGAAAGTCCCATCAGGAGCGACCTGCCTGGAAGAATTCTGTACAGAGCTACCAAGAGTCTCCCCACCTGCCACATCAACAATGGCACTTTCAGCTTGAGAGCCGCCATTGACAGAACTTTGTCTCGGTAAACTCGCAACCGGTCTCCAAGCACATTGAAGATTTAAACGCTCACAATGCGAACATCGAGGTTTCTGTTCATTGCATCGCACCTTACGTCGTCGACATGTCAAACATCCTGCCTTTGACCTTGGGGGTCGACGACTAGGGTTAGGTCTTGAACCGGGCTCGCCTGGTGAGGAGGAGGTGGCTGAGGTCATGCTTTATCATGCCTGCTTTTCTTTACGTTGGTGCCATTGGTGGTGGATGAATGTTGGGGATAGAGCTGTCGTTTGAGGAAAATCTGGAGCGGAAGTGGGGGTATCTCAAGAATGGGGCGCTAGGCGATTTGAAGCTAGCGCCATTGCTCAGGGGGTCAACAATCCAACTTGACAGACTCCTTTTGCTACCTCCGTACAAATCAGTTTCCTAGGCTGCTGCTGAAGCATGGCCCAGTCTTAATAAGTAGCTCTAACGTAGTCGTAAGCTACAGATCCATTCGTTTATGTACAACATCATTCCATCATTTCCCAGCACTCTTCAAAATCTTCTCCTTCGCTTCCAACGGCCTCATCGTCTCCAATATCCAATCTTGCTTCTTCGCATCACTATACCTAGGATACGGACGTCTGGTATGGCAGCTCGCCTCCGGATATCCCAAATACTTTGCAACCACCCACTTCGTACCATTAATACCACCTTTTGCAAATCCCCATTCTACAGCTGCAAGATCGATTTGAGCTTGCTCTGCTTCTTTACTTCTGCTTACTGCAAGATTGTACAGCTCAATACATGCCTGCCATTTTTGTCAGCTAATATTCGGCAAGCGAGGGAAGGGAATTCACTCTTGGGTAAATATTAGCAAGTCCAGTAATCGTCCCCGTCCCACCACACGAGATAGCAGGCAACAACCAATCACTCTGCCCCGCCAACGCACAAAACGTTTCTGGCTCAAACCTCGACCTAACCCTCGCCACCTTCGCAATCCCCCCACAAGTCAATTTTACACCCACAATATTAGCATGTTCCCCCAAAATCTCCAGCATCTCAGAATTACAGTCCAATCCCGAAGAAACGCCAGGGAAGTTGTAGATCAAGATAGGGATTGGAGAGGCGTCAGCTAGTTCTTCGAAGAAAGCGATGATGGCTTCTTGGGTCATGGCGAAGTGGAAATAGCTGGGGACGAGGACGAGAGCGAAATCTGCGCCGGAGTCTTTGGCGAGTTGGGTTTCGGCGATGACTTGTTGAGTTGAACCGCCGCCGCAGCCGAGGATGATGGTTAGGTCTGGTCGACCAAGCTTGATGGCGAGTTCGCGGGTTGTGGACACGAGTTGGGATTTCTCTGATGCGGTGAGAGTTACTGCTTCGCCGTTGGTGCCGGCAAGGACGACTAGAATGATTGTCAGCGTAGGCTCAGAGAGGGGGGTTGTGACACGTACTTCCGTGGAGACCGGATTCTATGAGAAAGCTAAGATGCTTCTTTTGGACTTCCCAATCAATCTCTTGAGCAGGCGTGTCCCGGAACCATGTCAAAGATGGCACGTGAACTCCTGGAGGGAACGATCTTGCTGCTGCGGAGCCCATGGTCGTCGATATGTAAGAGTCCAATATTTGATACGGTCAACAGAAGGCGCGGTCTTGGGGAGTGAGGTGTAAATTATGAGATAATCCTATCAATGAGATACGAATGATGGGTTGTGATGAACATTATACAACTTTGACTGAGGGGCAGTCATGAAGTTATCCAAAGATGACCCCTCCCCCACTATCTCCACAAGTAAACACGCGATAGGCTACTTCGGAAACACTGGCGTTTCTTACGTTTGGCAGCCCATGCAATTTCGTAACTTACCCGATAGGCATTAAACTCGCACATGTGGATGTGAATGTGAAGGTTGTGAGTATGGGGCTCGGTAGACTTGCCGACACGAAGGAGCCGAGCCGACGACGCGATGGAAGCGAGCTGGTCACTCCATGGTTTGTTCCTACACACAAAAGTGGAGAATTGCACTTACGGTGGCACAGGCCGTAGATGTGGGGAATAGGAGATAATCCCTCAGAATTCGGAAGAAATTTGATGTTGGAGAATGCTTCCTGCACAAGTAGTGTATATCCGACGTCAGTGAACGCCATTTCCTCCCATCCGAGCAACCAACCAATGCAGTACCAACCAAGACTCTGAATTCCCAGAGCCCATTCCTTTCCATCCATAAATTCACCAACAAACAATATGCTTCCTTTTCCAAGCTTTCCAAAGACTCCGACGATAACAATCCGTTTAACGCCAGCTACCACGTCCATGCCCAACACACATAATTCCAGCTACAAATGCACGCACCGTGTTTCCAAGATCCCTTTTCTCAAGACAAGATCCGAACGGCACAGCACAACAAACAATATCACAAAACCCCAGGACTGCTGACCAGACTGGATCAAGAAGTCAGATCGGTTGATCAAAGATGCTATCCACTCTGTGATGTCGGCAGCATCACGTCTCACTGAAATCCAGGATTAATTCCATGAAAATCCTCGTGCTCAGCTATGGGCATAGCAGTATAAAACAACCTAACTGGCAAGTACTAGCATTTGTATATGCGGAACCCAAAAATTATCCCAGGTGACTGGGCACCTTAACCAATGGGAGTCAATCCTCAGGGAAAGGAAAAGTCGAATATGAGGGGCAGGGAAACTTGAATCATTACTCAATGCAAAGATGATCTGCTCGAAGATTGCTTCTGGTAATGCTGAGGTGGGGTGGACTTTGCCTTGGGATGTCTCGGGTGAGAGCTTGACCTCTTTCTGCGCCTTGACTCGGAATGAGCATATGGATTGTGTCTTCTGGAGCGCGACTCTGGCCTGGAGTATCTTGGGTGTGGTTGAGGAAGAAGAGGTCGTGGTGGCACAGTCGCTGGACGAGGCGTAAAATGCTCTCGAGAGGGGTAGTAGGTATTGAATGGAGGTCGATAAGGATCTGATGGGCTTTCCATGTGTGATGGTCTACCCATGTCTGGAGTACGCTGCCATGGCTGGTAACTTTGTGGATGTGGACGACCATTGGGAGGTAGAGGCGGATGCCTCGGATATTGGTTCACTTGAACATTTGTATGCTCTCGTCTCTCGGGCATGAGACCTGGAGTCATGATCTTATCCTCTGGACTTTCATGTCGGTATGGATGGGCCTCATATCGCCTTGGAATATAGAACGGAGCGTTCGCAGGAGGTGAACATGCAGTTGGGCTGCTGTTCCTCTCAAACCCATGTGGTACAGGACTCCTGCGGATATCATGAGGAACAACTTTTTGTTGAGATAATCGCCATTCCTCCTCGAACCGGTCGAGAGGGGTGGCATAAATGACAGGCACAGCTTCAGGGCTCCAGGCGGAATGTGGCATAGGAGGCAAAGGCATGTAAGAAGCTGGTGCTTCTCCCAGCGGTTCGTGCCGATAGTACTGAGTGGATGCCATGATATAAACGGTACAGAGTGGCAAAGGCGTAGAGACTGGACGCAAGTCGAAGAACGGAAGAACTGAAGATGGAAAAGGAGAAGAACGACATTTCTATGCACCAGAACAATACAGAGCCTTTTAGGCAGGTGCAATATTGCTGCCCAAGGCGGTATTTCGGTTTCCGTTTCTGGTAAGAGGCGTGGGCCAAGAGCAAATCAAACCTTACAATATAACCATAGGTGCCTTAGTTGCGGCCCAACTTGGGCATTGGGCTCTGTGTCGTGTTTCCAGTAAGAGCCGAATGGCCGCGACAGGCGCTTCGAATAGTGTTTGCAGCCACGTACGATCTGAGAACAACAGGTCCGGAACTCGTATGTCCCGTTGTCATTAATGAAGAAAGCACAATCGGAGAAAGTGTCCATAGCCAGTGAGGAGGATGTGCGGCTAAAGTGAGGCTGATTCAGCTAGCCTTGCAAGCCTGAGAACAAAGACTGTGTTCTTAGATTTTGAAAAGAGCACAGCATGTAAAAATATGACACATGATACTTGCATAGAACAAGAATATAAATTAAGGGACAAGCAATAAATGGTAACATAGCAACGCAAGCAAAGGGTACCCAAACGCAGTCCGTCTCCTCGATGTCGTCCAACATAGGAGGCCGGTGTGCAAACAAATACCCTCAGCAAACTCGAATGATCACAGTCCTTGAAGTCTGCGACCGATGCATACCATCGAAGACATGTATGGCATGTGGAAATAGATGACAGCAACCAACCGTTCGAGGTGGTGATGTCTCAAATAGCTACATAAGTCTCATCCTCCTCACACCGTTTGGATGTTCATTTAACAGCAGGGCGGAAAGAAGCTGTTATCTGATCAATATCAGGTAAGATATGGGTTCGGCTTGGCTCCTTCTCTGTACTTAGAATGAGCTTGGGAAAGATAAAGTTGAATGCTCAAATGTTCTCGGCGTTGAAGATTCCCCGTTTTCCACTCCGCGCCCGTATAGCGCACGTGCAAGGCTAAATTCGAGCTCCCGGACCAGAAGGCTGAATCCGAATCTCCATCTCTTGTACAAAAGGCAATTTGGCCATATCCGGATATTTACTTGTTCTGCTGAGCTACACTATGGTTCTAAGATTTCTAAACTGTACATAATTGAACGGAAAGATGCTCAATTCAGAGGCTGCCAGCTCAGGTAAGAGAAAACATCTCCGTTTGTGTTTGATGCTAACCCCAGCAGTTGCTTCTAGAACAGCGAACGAAGTACTACGATTCACCTTGACAAATCGAGCTGAAGAGACCACGAAGCCGCAATGTGGATCGGGGATCAAGGGGAACTACAATACATGGGCGCATGTCTTTGCGCTGTTCCTGATACTGGGACTGAGTACAATAGGTACGCTCACACTCTCATCCACAAACCATCTGTTAATTGCTTTCAGCTTGCGGATTTCCTCTCTTCTCTAAACGCTCGACGAAAACCGCTGGTGCCGCGAGGTTTATTTTCATATCACAGCATTTTGGTACCGGCGTTCTTATTGCGACAGCTTTCGTCCATCTTCTTCCTACAGCATTCGTCTCACTTACGGACCCATGTCTGCCAGCCTTTTTCAGTGAACAGTATCCTCCCCTAGCTGGACTGATCGCAATGTTCTCTGCGTTGGTAGTGGTTGGGCTTGAGATGTTCCTTACTACAAGAGGTGCTGGACATTCACATTCACATGAGTGGGATGAACCTTCGGGAGAGGATGGACATGAGCATCATGCCAATGGATCTGCAAAGCCCAAGAAGAAGAAGAAGCCAAACGGCAGATTAGGGAAGCTAGGATTGAACAGACCAAACGACATCGCGTTGGAAGATATTGATGCGTCTGAGGGGCTGGTAGCTGGGGTATCTCCTCTGCCAGTCTCGACACCAGTTGCGACCCCGGATGCGAACGGCACGAACAGCCACAAATACCACGACGGGGGCGACGTCGATTCTGACCTCGATCTGGACGAACTCGATCCTACTGCCGAAGCATTTAACCCATACCCACCCGGTCGCGACGTTGAAGCCACTGCGGCAGCACCTAGACCTCTTTCCTCCGAAGAACAGCAGAAGAAACAAATGCTACAATGTATGCTATTGGAAGCCGGTATATTGTTTCACAGTGTATTTATTGGGATGGCGGTATCTGTGGCCACAGGGCCGCCATTTGTTATATTCTTGGTCGCGATCGCATTCCATCAATCTTTTGAAGGACTTGCTCTTGGCTCTAGGATCGCGGCTATCAACTTTCCACGCCATTCAATAAAGCCATTCGTAATGGTTTTAGCCTACGGTACCACTACTCCGATCGGACAAGCCATTGGACTGCTGGTACAAAAGTCCTACGATCCGCAGAGTGCTACGGGATTGCTCATGGTTGGAGTTATGAATGCGATATCTAGTGGTCTGCTGGTGTTTGCAGGCTTAGTACAGTTGCTGGCAGAAGATTTTCTCAGCGACAAGAGCTATGGAATCCTCAAGGGAAGACGGAGATGGGAGGCATTTGGTGCTGTACTTGCTGGCGCAACTTTGATGGCCATTGTAGGGGCATTTGCCTGAATGTACATGAATCATGGGTTATTTGGATGGGTAAGCGTGCATACATGGAGGCGTTTGGGATAGACTGTCTATATAATTGTAGATAGAGACATACTCGGGTCCAGTTGCCAATTATTTTTCAGTTTTTACATATACCTAGAACTGCTGGGAAGTTATACTGCTTTATGCATAAAATCTCCGACATGACGTTCCTGATTCGAGATTCGCCGATCCCGACTGGGAAAGTACGGGGTCTGGGGAACTAGTCCATCCCTTACTTCAACAACTCAGCTAGGAGATGTAGGATCCAAAGCAAAACGTGGCGCATCTGCCAGCTTTCTTCCTCTCTTTAAATATATACAACTCATCGCTATGGAGTCCTTCGGTCTAAATCGCAGATACGCCTCTCTCGCGCTATGCCTTCTCGCAGGCATCTGGCTCTGGGTGGCTTTCGACCGCCCCTACGTCTTTCCCGACCACGTTCCCTGGAATATATACTCCAACGCTCCTCAAAATCCGGCAGCCGACATCTTCGATTACCCTCCTCTCATATCTCCCTCGATTAAGACTGTCTGCGCGAAGACGGCGTGGAATTCGAGTGTGGTCTTTACTTGCGACGGGTCGTCCGGCAACTTCGCGGAAGTCAGGAACGGGATACTGCATTGTGTAAGGTATGCAATTGCGGCGGGGGGCAGTCTTGTTGTCCCTAGGATTGTGTTGAGTCAGGATTATGGAGGGAGAGAGGCTGGGAATACGACGAGTTTGGATCATCTGTTCGATGTGGACCATTTTGTCAAGTCTTTGGAGTTGTCGTGTCCGCAGCTGCGCATATTGAAGACTGTCGCAGACGTCCAGAGCAGGCAGGATGTGAAAGTACCGATGCCTCTCATGCCAGATACTCTTGCGAAGGTGGAAGGGAGCCAGGATTTCGCTGCTGAATGGAGAGACGCATTCTATAAATGGATTGGACAATACCTTTCTGCGGACACACCAGGACCTATCATTGTCGCCCTCGGACGATCATACCTTCATTATCCAATCCATTTCGACGAGGAGATCTTCACTCTACATTTTGGCCAGATCCTGAAGATCCGGGGAGATGCGCGTGCGCTAGCAACGACATCTCTCCTCAAGCTGGCAAGCGAATACACTCTCTCGACCGATTACATTCTTGGAATCAACCAAGAGAAACCTACTTCAAAAGCAGGCTTCATGGGTGTATACCTCAGTACCGGACCAGACCCAGATCGCATCACGAAGGACGATCAAAAGTACGCACAATACGAAACCCAATCCAAACTCTACCTCGACCACATCTCCCACACCAACATCAGCGTCATCTACGTCGCATCCTCCTCCGGCCCCGACATCACGAAATTCTTCGCTGATGCCGGTGCGCAGCATCTTTCCGTAACAGCTAAATTCGATATTCTGAAAGGCAAGGATAGGGAATATTTGCAAGACATGACAGCTCAACAGCAAGAAATGGTGGATTACCTAGTTATGGTTCATGCAGCGGAGTTTGTGGGTGTGGGTGCTTCGAGTTTTAGCTGGGGTGTGGCGGGTAGGAGACATGGGTTTAGGAAGGGAGTGGAGATGTTGACTACGCACGGGAGGGAATTTGACGATGGGATGAGTGTCATATTTGGGACAGGTGGAGGACATCCTGAGTTTGCTGCGAGTATGTGGCCATGAATTCGAGTCTAAGATGGGGAGACCATGGTCAGATGTCGCTGAATTGTTGGTCGCCTCCAACTGTTATTAAAGTAACCAGATGCTTGTCGAGGGTTTCGCTGGCGTATTGACCGCATATATGGATGGTCGGAAGTAGGCAAGAAACCCGCTGCTGGACTCTAATCGTGGTATCAGGGTATTGCACGGAGGGAACAGAGCCAAGTCGAGGTTGCTGCAGATATTTGTCACTGGCATATGACACAGGAGTGAAAAGCAGGGCATCAGGTCTAATTATAATGTCTGGTACGACTAGGGGACGTGCTGCAGATAGTTGATGACGCAGCAAGTTGTTATGAATCAGTACGTGAAAGAGGAGATAGATGGTTTGAAGCAACTCTAGGGGTAGATTGAAGAATTGAAGCATCGACTAGCAATCCATTATTCATGACCTGCCTCACTCCTTAGCCATCCGCTGATGGTGGTGGGAGGTGCCGCCTGAGTGACACATCCATAACAGGGCGGTAGTGTCACCAATAGTCTAGCATCAAGTCTGCCTCTTCAGTCTCGTTGTCCCAGTGAGTGAATATCTGATACAAGGATAGTGTTAAAACACCAACGACTTTAAGTTGTATCAAGATCACAGACTTCGGAACAATCATCGCAAAATATGGTCGTCCCGAAAGCACGGCAAGCGGTTCGGGAAGCAGGAGTCGCAGATCGGCTCGGTCACCTCGTCCGCGTTCCGTGCCGTCTGCATGCAACAACATCCAATGCCATCAAACGAAAGGTCACACAAACAATGCACGGTGGCAGATTCTTTTCTCAAAAGTGGGAGCGCCATTTGCCTCCTACGTACTTATCAGTTGAGACCCCCATGAAGAGCTTACTCCGCGATGAGTGCTTCGTCTTCTCGCCGCATCAGATACAAGATGCTCCCTTCAAAGGATAACTCGCTTGCCACAGAGGTCGATGCTCGTCCTTCGGGCGACCAACAGAGGCCTAAGTCATGGTTGACGAGGATCATCGATAGAGAGACGTAAGGCT
Organism: Helotiales sp. EF0021; assembly: GCA_000292665.1. Taxonomy (NCBI): domain Eukaryota; kingdom Fungi; phylum Ascomycota; class Leotiomycetes; order Helotiales; species Helotiales sp. EF0021. The sequence continues at coordinate 215,447 of AIET01000300.1, forward strand.
CACCTCTCCTGTGAGTGAATTGACTGATCGATAGTCCAGATATTATGGGTCTCTACTCTTCAATCTCGGGGCCTTCATACTTCCAGCTCTTTACTCGACATTGAGTAAGCTGTGGATTGCCAGCATCGATTCAAGTCAAGTCGTCACTACAGATGTATACACCTACATCGGGGTTGTTGTCGAAGTGCTTAACGACGGCCTTCCTCGGACGGCTTGGAGCGTTATCGGCGATAAATCGACACGGAACCTTTCCTCCAGAATCGGTCTTTCATATACTCTCATCATATTTCAGTCCATCTTCGGCCTCATTATGACAATTGTTTTCCTCGGAAGCGCTGAGAAACTAGCTGGAGCTTTTGTTCCAGAGGTGGTACGACAAACTTCGCTGAACTATGTTCGTATCTCGTCAGTTCAGGCATTGTCATCTGCTTTGGAGACAGCAGTATCGAGCTCTACGAGAGCACTTGATCATCCAGATGTTCCTCTGCTTATCAGCTCGATCAAATTCATCATCAATATCATCTTGGACTTCCTCATCATTTCGAAGTTCCATGTTGGAACACACACTCCAAACGTCAACACTCAAGCTCTGATCCGGATGGCTTGCGACCTCTCGTCAGCTGTTGCCGGGCTTGGGTATTTCATATACATAGTCGTTCGATTACAGCGTCAATCTCGCGAAGCACAGAGCAAAACCAAACCTAGTCTCTCTTCACTAAAGGCATTGGCTATTCCTGGAAAATGGACATTCATGGAATCAGCACTTAGGAATGCTATCTACCTCTGGCTTATCAGTGGTATCATTTCCATGGGATCAGATTATGCAACAGCATGGGGGGTTTTCAATACCATCAGGTGGGGTGTTTTTATGGTTCCTGTTCAAGCACTTGAAGCTTCGACTTTGACGTTCATTGGTCACGCTTGGGGTAAATGGAGAGGTGAAGTTGGACCCACTTTGAAATACCCTAAAGCAACGAGGAAAGATCTATCTGGTATGTTCAATTGCCTCTATCCTGTCTCAAGGCTAAAATGTGTTCAGTCATCACTCGTACAGCATGGATATCCTGTGTTGTGGCGCTTGTAATCGAAGTTCCCTTTGCGATGTTCCTCTCCTTCTGGGGCATCAAATCCTTCGCTCACTACCTCTCCGGATCCGAAACAGTCGCCACCATTACCCAACATATGTGGAAGGTACGTACTCAATTCCCTCCCTCATCCCATTTCAACCTTGCTGACTCCAGACAGACAATCGACTGGTGCTACATATTCTATGCCCTCGACACTCAAATAGCAGCCATCCTCCTCGCAACAACAACGCGTTGGTACCTAATCCAATCTCTAGGCTCCAATCTCTTATGGATGCTCCCATGGGCTATTGCGGTAATAAAGATCAAGATGACGGCTGATAATGCTTGGCATTATGATGCGATTATTTTCGGAGGTGCTTTGGTGTTTGATTTCTTTAATGTTGTGCTCGTGCTTGGGGTTTGGGGTTGGTTGTTGATGAGGGGAAAGTTGAAGGTTTCGGCTGTTGGTAGGGAGACTTGATAGACACAGATCATCAGCCTATCTCGTGAATTTGATGTCATGGTTGCTAGTACACTGCAGTTTCTCGTATATATGAGCTCAAACTTTGGTTATATCGCTATCACAATACCTATCATCGACTTGAGTTATCAAGGCAATAGACGGAGCGACGGACAATGTCATCAAAACCACGACGCAATGACGACAAAGCAACCGAGTCTATGTTTCTTTCTGTGTCTGTGTTGCGAGCCCAGCCTATCAGAAGATGGAAAGCAATAAACGAGCTTGGAGAATCTATCTAGAAGTTTGAATATTCAGCAAGCCGGCTATCTTCCCTTCTCAGAGCATCCCGTCTCATCTGATGTCCTCTTCTTCAGCGGTCTCAGCCGTACCGTGCCGTCCCGTGCCGCAATACTTTTTTTTTTTTGCTACGGCACAAATCCCATGGGGTGTCCGGTCCTTCCGGAAACATTTTGTCATGAGACTTGTCAGTGGCGTTTTGGTTCTGTTTCGGGAAGCTCGAACTTTGGGTGGAAAGATGTATTTTAGACTTTGTGTAAACTTGGAAACGAATGGGTGCGGGTAGTAACAGTGGCGAAGTGAGAAAGAGGGATGAAAAGTGTTTTCGATATGCATCTATAGTCGAATGGAGTCTTGTTGTGATGGTTTGATACTAGTAAAGTGCAATAGTTAGAATGGATTGAGATGGTGTCTGATACTATTGCTCCTTCTGTTGATGTAGTGATGGGTAGAGCATGTCCATGAGTTCAAGATGTTCCAGGACGGGTCCTTGTTGGAATGGCTGAGCATGGAGCTCTTGATTTTTCTGTGAACGTAAGACATTTGCATGACCAAAACAGCTACAAGCATGCAAGTCAGTGGTCATTTGATAGAGAATAGCGAAGGAGTGGTCATGCGTACCAGGATGCTGAAGTCGAACTCAATGCGGAAGCTGATGTTCTTCTCACGCTCAAGGTGGTGTTATTTATTCAGCCTCGTTCTCGTTATCATGAACCTTGACAGACTAGCAAGTGTCATCCGGTAATTTTGACCAGGCACACATCCCCAGAATAAGCTAGACCAATAGTGGGTCAGGCGAGTTAGTAAGCGACCGCGCTAGTGCCGCTTGCTGCCGAATCCCCACCTGCTTTCCATCCTTCTTTCGACGTCAGGACATCAACAACTCCCTCACTCGACTTAGTACGAACGACAACAACCTGACTACGATAATTCCCCGTCAGTGTCACCGTCCAAAAGTAGTTCTGACACCGTTTACGCCTTCCGCACACTTTATTTCGTGATACACACCCTCTGCGAGTCAAGCTTGTCCTAACATCTTGGCACCAAGCCATCATATCCTCGGTTCGCGAATAGACATCCTTCGAGGGACTGCCGATCTCTCGCAACATCAGATGCCAAGTCGACTACACTGATAAGCAACTACGAAGTCTAGAAAGGATTAGGATGGTGAGAGAGCACAAATGAGGGGTCGGCACAAGTCACAAGGGGTCGACGAGGACTGCACATTTCGGGATGCACCGCACTGAATTCATATTGCATGATCTGGACTCTTTATGCCAAGTAAGGCTGCCAACCAGTACTTGTACCCAGTCCAGTGACTTGGCAGCCCCGGGCATTATCTGAACAAGGCAGGTTCGTACCTGAGTGCCTTTCTCTGGTATGGTCCTGTTCCACAAGCCTCCCCTTTCATCTTCTATCATCCTGCGCAGTCTTGAGATGAACTTCCGTCAAGATAGTTGTCTTGGCTGTACCTCGCAGCCCCCAATCATACGGCAGATGTACCGCTAAAAGTCTTGTCACTTTCCTTCATAAGACGAGTCCCGCAACGCTAACGATTGTATGCAGAAGCGACCGTTCAAGCTTAAAGGTAATCTGCAGCATCGTGGTACCTTTCGGCAGTGCTTGTCCTGATCGGCAGAGCAGTTTCTCCGACCGTTGATTCACCTGTTTCTTCGCTTCTTGGCTTCTAGCGTATCTACATGCACCCTTTCAGCACGGTCCTTCCTGGGGAAAGCCTATCATGTTGTGACAGCCCGAAGCGCTCGACGCGCCAAGTCGTCCTCCAACGCCTCCCCCACCTGTCCATGGCTGTAGCTTCCTCGAGCTTCCCATTTGACGATGGACTCAAATTGATCATCGGTTCTGAGGACTATTAGAGAAGGTCGCCTTGGTCTTCTGGAGAGAGAGATGCAGATTGGCGGGAGACTCCGATTACACAAGGCTCTTAGCTCTTGCCAAAGTTGGTTCTGAGTCGAGTTGTGCTTAGAGCACGTTATGAAGAATGATTCTAGATCTATTGACTTCTAGGAATATAAGTACAACGTGAAAGTCCTCCCATTGTCTCATCATCCTCCAGCCAACTTCTCTACATCCATCTCTCAGCACTACTCGCCATCTTCGGTTTATCACAATGGTCAACTACTTCGCTCGCCTCGCCGCATTTGCGGCAGTGCTTCCAGCAATCTTTGCTGCTCCAGCACCAGCTCCTCATCACCTCAAGATCCGCAACCCTGAGGCAACTGATATCGTCCCTGATTCCTACATTGTTGTCTACAACGGCGATGCCAACGCTACGACAATTGCTAGTCACGTGGCTTCTATCAGCTCCATGCTTTCCAAGCGCGATTTGACTGGAATCGGTGCGACTTACGACATTGGTGATTTCAAGGGCTACCAGGTCACTGCAGATGAAGCAGCTATTGCTGAGATTGCTGCTTCTCCAGAGGTAAGTTCATGATCCGAACCGCGAGACTGTTCTAACAAACTTCTAGGTCGCCTATATTGAGAAAGATGCCAAGGTCTACGCATCCACATTGACTTCTCAGACTGGAGCGACATGGGGACTTGGTCGCATCTCTCACCGCAACCAGGATTCAACTACCTACATCTACGATACGACCGCCGGTTCTGGCATCACCGTCTACGTTGTCGACACTGGTATCTACATTGGGCACAGCCAGTTTGGTGGTCGTGCAACTTGGGGAGCCAACTTCATTTCGGGCTCAGCAGTAAGCTCTCCATAATCCTCTTAACTTCCCATACTAACATCCCAGAACACTGACGAGAACGGCCATGGTACTCACTGCTCCGGCACCATAGCTGGATCAACTTACGGTGTTGCTAAGAAAGCTTCCCTCGTCGCAGTCAAGGTCCTCGACGCCGACGGATCCGGAACAAACTCCGGTGTTATCTCAGGAATCCAATGGGTCGGCACCAACGCCAAAGCGAACTCCGTCCTCTCCATGTCACTCGGCGGCTCCTACTCCTCGGCCGTCAACTCCGCCGTCCGCTCCACCGTCAACGCGGGTGTCACCGTCGTCGTCGCGGCCGGTAACGATAACGCCGACGCATCCAACTACTCCCCCGCTTCAGAATCCACCGCTATCACCGTTGGCGCTATCGATATCGATGATAATCGGGCTTCGTTCTCTAACTACGGATCTTTGGTTGATGTCTTTGGTCCCGGTGTCAACATTCTCAGCGCGTGGATTGGGAGCACGACTGCTACTAACACTATTTCTGGAACTAGCATGGCTACTCCTCACATTGCTGGATTGGCGGCTTACTTGATTGCTCTTGAGGGACTGTCTACCCCAACTGCGGTTCAAACCAGAATCAAGGCTTTGGCTACCAGTGGCAAGGTTATTAACTCCAAGAGCACTAACAACTTGATTGGTTACAATGGCAACGGAGCGTAGATGGATGGACTGGGATGAGTAGCGCTTGAGAGTTGGAGATCGGGAGAAGTGGAGGTGGAAGATTGGGAAAAGGCAAAGAGAGGATGGTGAGAATATAGAGGATTTCTTTGGAAGGATAAGGTTATTCTGGACACGATCATTTTTCCTTTCTTCGCTTCGTAAGCTTGCTCTTAGAGAGCCTACCTCAATCATTATCAATGTTTGTTGAGACTTTTGCCGAATAGAATTTCTGTCTCGTCTCAAGCTCTCGGCACAAGTTGTTCTTTACTTGTCTTCTGTGCTTCTCGTCTCTTAACGATGCCTTTTTCCGTCTCTTGGATCTTGGGCATGAAAGTCCGGCTGTATCTGCGAGCAAGTCAGTATTACCGGATGAAGCTGGTGTCTACTGCAGTCTTACACCTCGAGGCCGAGGTTCTGGTTGTTTTGCAAACTTGAGGACACACCCCCCTTGAAGAGAGCTTCGAAAAATACAACCAAGTCTTGCATTCTTTACTGTACAGAAGATCAAGATACCCAACAGACTGTAGGTTATAATGAATATGGTCTTGTGGAGTGCCAGGTTCGATTCCGTTGCCAATCCACTCAACAAGTATCGCTTTTCCACGTCCTCGAGGATTGTACTTTCATCTAACCTAAAGAACATCCCTGATCATCATCGTCCTCCAAATCACTTTCAAAGTCCTCAGAACCGGCTTCTTCCTCGCTGCCCTGCTCATCCTGATCACTTTCTCCAAACATCATATAATCTTCCTCAACAATGCTGGCCTTCTGAACAAGAACAGGTAACTGGGTCCAATAATGGTCCCACGAGTCGAAATCAAGGACCTCGGCCTTTCTTATGCTTTCAAACCACCCGGTGGAAACACATGTTTCGCGAACTACAACATCCTTGGCAGCATCTTGAAGCTCATCTTTTGCAGCCTCTTCACGCTCAAAGAGCTTCAACTTGCACTGGAAGTCCTTAGCGCTGCCATAGCCATCATCTGGTTCCTCATCCTGGATATCATGCTCAACAATTTCCTTGCTTCTTGGTTGGACTATGAGGAAAGTGCGCTTTACGCCTTCCGAGTCGTCTTTCTTCTTCTCGTATTCATGTTGATACCCCTTAACAGCAACCATACTGTGCGTAGCGTGGGTCCACGGACTGCTTGTTTTGGTTCGAGAGTAGGTGAGGAAGGATCTTCGGTAGACCGATTCACGTCGACTATAGAACTTCTCGAGCCACTCCTCCGCCCATCGTGGCATCTCGAAGATGATCGTATCGAGTTTGGGATTGATGTAGATTTCCTGCCTCGCGACACCCTCCGCATAAACGGTCTTGAACGCCTTAGTTTGATGACTCTTGAGGGCTTCGGCGCGTGTCTCGCGGCACACGTGGAGAAGAGGTGGAGTTGAGGTCAACAACTTCAGATGGATCTTGGACTCGGGATTATCGTTCTTGCGCGTCAGAGTGATCTTCACAACTCGTGCGTCGTCTTCGCTGTAGGCGTTCCATACTCGGAGACGCAGCTCAATGGGCAGCTTGGGGAACGGATGGAATCTGGCAGGCATCTTGCGCTTGATGTTGAGTAGAGCGAATGTGAATTGGTGCGGTTGGTGATATTGAATTGGTATATTACTCCGATGTCGCGCTGACTGTCGAATTCGGTGATGCCGTTTGGGCGCAGCTTGAGTCTGCGTGCCGTATGCTTCCAATAGTTTGAGACCAAGGCTGGAAAGTTTGTTCGGAAGATGAATGGTCTCGAGGTTTTATTGGGTGTTGTTGTTAGCACGACTTAAGCGAGACTTCCCCCTTTCGTCATTCTGAGAGTGATCAAGTGGGCATATCCAAGCAACGAGCCCGATGTCACAGGTCATTCTGCCTTTCGCAAAAGGCTGATCTTTGTAAATAATACAATCGGTACCAAGTCAATTTGCGTGGCCTCCCACAAGGGCAAAATTAAAATGAGTGAAAGAGGGGTGGAAAACACCAACAAAATTGGCAAAAAACTAGGGGTACCCTTCCGTACTTCGACTTCAGGAAGAGGGCACACCTAATTGAACTCGCCGGGGTCGATAGCCGGCTGGTTTTGGGATTCGAGGTACGGGCTGCCAAACAGGTCTTGCTACTCATTTCTGAGCACATGCGCACTACACCCTTGCCTGTATTGTCGAACTGTCGAGGTTTTTAACCATGTTAGCATGGTTTTTCTTGTTAGGGTGGATATTCAACTTACGTTGTCCGCCCGGTTGGGTGACAGAACTTTGCTTGTTTACGATTATAAGGGGTCATGAAAGTGAAGTGTCATGTGATAGATGTCAACAGTCACTTTCAATTTTCTCCCCGCCTTCTCGCTGGCGGATGATCACATATGCAAAACACGTTCAGATAAAAGATTCCTCAAATGGAGTGGGAGTCTCATGTTTCAGTGCCCAAATACCATGCATTGCTTTAATTGTGGCGTCACGAGGCAACCACGATAGCTACACTTGAATGACTGCTAAACATTCTTTACAGTTTCCCTCTTCATCTATGGATCTATCGTGTCCTTGTTTGTGTGATCTAAGTTGCGCTCCATATTACCGATATCAGAAGACCTACATTTCCTGCTTGAGGCTGCAGTTGCCGTGCATTTGTGCTCCCAGCGAACGAAGTCCAAGGAAGCTGGTAGCCTCAATTATCCCATCGAAATGACTCCGGATCCTCGACAAAAGGTTGGAAAAATCTCTGCAGAAGTTTTCCAGTTACCCAATCCCAGGGAGGTAGTTCTCTAGGGTAGTAGTGAGCCCCAGCCTTTTGCTGTATCCAATCTATAGACCATCTCACAATATCCAGGGCATATTGGATGAATGAAACGTCTCTATCATTCATCGCCTTACCCAATAGTATGACCAGCTCCTTCTCGTTGTGATCCTTGGCCCTGCAAGGTGTTCCCACCGTGAATGCCATCCTTAGTCTACCGTTGTTCCAAGGGCTATCAGGGCTTTTGAGAGCTGTTTTCCATTCTGGATGATCGTATACATGGGTGTACAAGCCATGCGCGAATAGAAGAGAGTCTCCTTGCCAGGTTGGCGCGTATATCAACAGGGTGTCGATCAAGGGATTGACGTAGATCTCGTACTTGGCGTGTCCATGTTCATCGACGGTATTGAACGCTGTAGTAGGATATGATTTGAGTCCTTCGACGCGCGAGTCGTGGCATACATGAAGGATGGTCGGCGTAGATGTCAACAATTTGTAATAAGGCTTGCTATTGCCATCATCACCATCGAGTCGTTTGCGCGCAATCTCAACTTCGAAAGTTCGGGGCTTGAGGACATTGAAGTCTGACCAGATCTGAAGCTGAAGCTCTTTGGGCAATCGAGGGAAGGCATGAAAGGTATGACCGATGGTAAGTTGCGCTTGGGCCTTGGTTTGGGACGTTGGAATGGAAGCATTGCCTGTTGCAGGAGCTGCGTAAGGAATGGTGGCTGTTTCCGCCATGGCGTCTCAATCTTAGGAGATTTTAGATGTGGCTTACGATGGCCTTTTGGTATGATGCTGATAAGGTCGGTAAGAGACGGTAAGTGCGGTAGAAAGGAGTTCTTTTTATATCCTTCAGAAGTAGGGCTGGGGCACCTTTCAAAACAGGCAATTCCGTTCCGTTTGAAACAGACCCACAATTCTGTTCCTTAAAATTAGAACCGTTCCAATACAAAGAAAAACGTGACTTTTAATTTTAGCAAGAACGTTAAAAGGTGGAGGCAGCATTAAGTCTTTGTGCTCAAAGCTTCGAATGTTATGCATTGTTTTGCGAAAAACAAGCAACGGCATTTACGAGGACCAAGCAAATCCGCCCTGTGGTGGATCAATCGGGGATAATAAGAGACCTAGACTCCCCTATATCCAACATCAGACTTATGCTATCCTGCAGTTCCTCGTCACAGTGGTTCCTCTCGCGGGAAAACATGGCAACGCCACGGAGTTCGTCACAAACATAATACGAGCATTTGCTGGACGTCAGAAAATATTGACAAATACGTAGATGATGAATCACTGCATAGAGATATAACGATGAAAACATCAATAATTCATGCACGGACAGCTACGTAGAATGAATTCAGGGGCTGCGCGTACGTATACCGAGGAGTAAGCCAAGCGACCCTTGCAAATTAAGCTACAGATAATCCCTATCACTTTGCGTCTATCCCATTTGCTACTTTCCATACCGCCCCAGATGATACTGTTTCTTACTGATCCGTGTACGGGTGTCGAGTACAGGATGCCACAACTTGAGGATCACGAAGATGGAAACCCAAGCTCATGGTCGAATATATGACCTTTAGCTTCCTGTCCACCAACCCATCCTCCACCTCAGTGATGAGATCTTTCCAGTATGTATCCCATTTCGGGAACGGCCACTCGTAAATACTCTCAATGATCTCGTCGCCGGGATTTGCATCTCGGATTCTCTCGATAGCTGTCTGGGCTGCACGGGATGTCTCTCCTTGCGTGGGAAGAATGACCAGATGATGCCGGCAATCTCGAACTGGCTTACTCGTTCGTACTCCCCAAGCTTGATGAGTTGAATAGCTGAACATTTCCGTAGGTAGTGAAGCCTCCCCTGGTGATGAATTGGCGAAGTTGTCAGGCGCATCGAGGTAGCTGATTGTCGTCCATGTCGGGATATGGAGGAAGATGGAGTCGAGGTTTCGTCGAATGTAGATGGTCTCGGTCTCCATTCCTTCCCTGTCATGTGTCTTTATTGCCCTCGTATATGTCTCCAAAACTTCACTGCGAGAGATACGACAGGTGTGAAGCGCAGCAGGGACTGGTGTAATGAGTTCAATGTATGGTTTGACAACACCATTGATTGTTCTCTTCGCGATGGTAATTTCGATATCTGCTGCTTCTGGCTCCGAGAATTTCTTCCATATCTTGATTTGTAGCTCTGTTGGAAGTCTTGAGAACGGATAGAAAGTGGTGTGCTCGAATGGGGGTGTTTGAGTTTTAGAAGGGGTGGTAGTGCTCGCACTCTCCTCCATCATAGATGATTGGAAGACGCCCATTCCTATGAGAGAGAATGGTCAGGGCCTAAATTGAGGTACATTTGGGGGTGTCAAGCCCAGTAGCTGCGATCAGTGGAAGTTGGCCGAAAGTGGAAGGTGAAAGGGTGGGTTTCTTTCCTTGCAAGCGATGACATGGATGTTTTGAGGCGTAGGTTCAACGTGGTTCCAGACGATAAGCTGGAGCTCCTTTGGAAGACGAGGAAAAGGATAGAATGATGGTGAGGGAGTTGGAGTAGCCATGGTTGCGTTCGAATCGGGTTGGTCCTCTCAAGTCTGAGGACAGTGAAGAGGTCGAGATCGATAATTCCTGAAGAAATTAACTCGATGCTACAATGACTTGTCAAAGCTGACTGCTTGAGCGCGAATTGTTGCATGCGATACCTGACCAGGTCAAGTTTGATAGAGATGGATGCTGGAGCGGAATCCGATATGATGATCCTCGACCTTATTGGAGGTTGAGTGGTGTCGTAAGTTGGCGTTGTGTTTAAGGGTGAGTCGCAAGAGAAGAAGAATTTAAGTGGAGAAGGTCTAATGATGCTTTTTGTATGCGCTTCTCGAGAAGGCTTGGCTAAGGATTAGGCGAGCGGAAGGAATAACAACGACGTCCCCCGCCATGCAATGCCAAGAGTCTTGTACTCTTATCTTATGTATACACAGTATTCATTGAAAGTGTGTCAGAACAACATCCTCCATTCACGCTAGATGTAGACTATGTCTCATTGCAGTAATTCTGGGGAACTTCATGGCGGATAAAACTAAACCCGGCTGTTTAACAGCAGCTCGATAAAGATATCACAAAATCTACAAACTCTGAAAGGCATAGCCACTTGCCAGTATACAAGCACAATATCACTTCCGCATATGCTGAGCTTGAGTCAGATTCAATGAATGCTGTTTAAGATTTAGTTTCGTTAAAGAAGTCTAATAAGCACTGTACAGACCCGAGAAGTCCCATATCAAAATAGACCAGCAGTGGTCCATTTTAAAGGCAAAATCAACGCGCAACAATATTGGTGTTGTCATCCAACTTCGCCACCAGTTTCCCAGCTTCTCGTCTCTCTACAAGCGTAGTGCATCGATCACGCTGCCGCCCCAGCCCATTCTGAAGACCGGGACATAAAACCATTCATTCGCTCCTATCATACTCTTATGCTCAGCTTCAGCTATAAGATTATGGCAGAAATCATCCAAGCGCGGGAATATGAGCTCAGCTACGCCTACGTAGCGCCGAGGCTCTCGGAATCGAAGCTGCGGACCATTAGAAGGGCGACTTGCTTCAAGTCTGGTTTTTGGGGTGATGACATAGAAGCTCTCGTTCTGATGCAGTTCCTTTGGATTCTTGTCAGTTGTCAGTTGTCTGAGAAATCCACATCGTGAGGGTGTGTGTCGTTTCAGACCACAAATTCCTCGCTGGATCGTCGGGGAGATGGGCTATGGTGGGGATTGGCGAATTGGTTGAGATCGGAGACCGTCCGAAGATCGAATGTAGGCAATGGAGTTCGAGAGATGGACTAGACCTTGGGAAGCAACTGCTTTGGTAAGGCGGCGTGGCTGAACTTGTAAGAGGTTGTAGCAGTAGCCAACCTTGTCGGCATCAAGGTTGAATGTTGCGGTGCGATGGAGGAAGAAGGAGGGGAAATTGGCTCGAGGGGAGGTTTATATGCCACTTTAAACCAGTCAGCGTCATCTTACTAAGTCAGTCTGACCGATTGTGAGACACTCTGGAAGAGCAAAGCTTGTGCGTGGTATTGTAAATACCCTTGCTCCTCCTGATCTTCGTTTTGGATTTTAGGGGGCTCGAGATTTAGACACGCTGGTTGATTATCTGGTATGCAAACTTGGAGTGTTTGAAGTGTATAGTAAAAGACCTTGCATTGACTAAAGTAGAAAAGACTTAATTCACCCATACCTCCTACCGGTCCAGGCCACGGATACAAAAACAATACCTATCTGCTCCTCGACAATGACCCCGTATTTCATCAGCACTACATGCCGCCTGGCTTAAACAGCCGTTGGAATGTATACCCCGACTCACAGTCTAGAGATAGGTCGTCAAGTTTACGCGGACCACCCTCCCATCCCCACTTGTGCATCAGCGAATATCTGGAAGTGTAAATTGAGTCTGGTTTTGGATCGGAGGGTAGGTCACGATAGATAGATGCCCACTTAATTTCCCGGTCGTCTCCAGTTCGACGGAGAGTAGTCCTCAAGTCGGTGAGGCTATTCGGATCACGGTTCTCGTCCTTAGGGGTGATCAGTGCCACATGTCTTATTCTGTCACTGTATCTCAGGAACCAGATGTCGTGGGTTTTAAGCCCCCAAGGAGCAGACATGTGTTGAAATCTCGGACCCTAGATAGTACGGACTCGGATTAGTATACCTTTTTTGTAAAATGCCAGAAATTGAAATGAGTAGCTGCAGAGTCTGCTGTAGCTCTTTCTTGAGACATAGTAGAAGAGAAATACTACCCAGGGCACAAAGCTTACCATATCATCTCTCGACCAATGTTTGCGATTGGTAACAACATCAATAATAATGTTGTCAGTCTCGGGATTTGCGTAAACCGTATGAGCCACGGCGCCTTCTCTGACAGCAAAGAGTTGTTTGTATAACCTAAGGCCTTCATGTCGGGCATTATGACAGGCGTGAAGGATTGAAGGTGGCGGGGTAAGGACTTTGAGGGAGGAACTCTTTTGAAACATGATGACCTTGATATCCCGTGTCTCTTGAGCAGCACATCGCCAGATCTTGCATTGTATTTCCTTCAGTAGCAATGTGAAAGCATGGAATGTGTGAGCCTGAGCAGCCATGATTGAGTTGGAGCTGCTTGGGGGTTTGATGTTCACTTGGCGAAATGTGCTTGACGTCGACTATTCGAGAGATTCGTAGTGCAGAGTTGAGAATGGAAAAATGATGACAGATTTTTGGGGTTGATGATATTGGGGAGAGTTAATGTCGGTGAGATGAAGCTGAAGCAATGCAGGTGAATGTGCTCTCTCTAAGCAAGATTCACGGTTGATTTGACTTGAATCTGGCTTGGGGGCATAAACACATTCACAAATTCGAGTTGTAACTCATGTAGAAGTTTGTAAACCATAGATTCACACCTTGCAGAAGTCAATAATATCCACAATAATACCATAGAATATTCGTAGCCTGGAAGTGACTCTGAATGCCAACTTCTTGACCCCATAGAAAGTTGTGAAAGTATCTCGCTGCCAAACCCCTGCCTCTGCGTGCTGAATTCATGTAGCACGATATCTTGGATGTACATTCTCTATCAAAAGTGTTCCAAGATCACCAAGAATCGCCAGCCAGCTCTAAGTATCAATTGTTCTAACCAATCGTTCGAATAACAATCCCCACGAGCGTGGTGGAGATAATTGCTTGGTGTAGGCAGGCACAACTGACCCCCATGATATGTCGTTCTTTATCTTGTATACCGGAACGGAAAATTGTCCTGCTGTCGAGAATTGGGGACGGTATAGACCTACAGCCACGATATCTCGGTAGGTTCTAGATCGGATGAGAGCGCGCCTTACATCCATGAGTATGGGCTCTCTGCCGTCCTTGGCTTTGGGCATGAGCATAATAAGTCTTCCCGCATCCTTTTTGAACACTAAGAGCCAGATATCGTGCGTCTTATCCCCCATGAAGAGGTTATGTAAGGAACTCCAGTACCCTTCATAGCAAAGCACCAGATTAGTATACTTCACAAAGCTGACCGTTTGCGTGCAATTCTACGATTAGCCTAACAGCTTTTCGTAAAATCGCATGATGATGTACAGCAGAGAAAGTTTATGGGCGGGGCGGAATGCTTACCGTTACCCGACCCCAGTCCCGACGACCGCCAAATTCTATAATAACCGTGTCGGTTTCAGGATCTGCATAGAACCGATCTTCCAGCACAGCACCTTGCATCCTAAATACCTGCTTATAGAACTTGAGACCTTCATATCGAGAGTCGCGGCATGTGTAGAGCATGATAGGTGGTAAGGTAAGAGCTTCGATGAGGACTTTGTGTCGGAGCATTACAACTTTGAGATCACGGGCTTCCTCCGCTACGTATCAGCCCTAGGTGATGGAACAGTTAGCAGTGATCAAGCGAATTCTTTGGGGAGAAAGATAGATTAATATGGCAGGAAAGCAAAGCTCGAAATAGCATAGAATAAGCTCCTATGATACATACAGATCTTGAGTTGTAACTCCTTAGGTAATCGGGGAAAAGGATGAACTTTACGAGCTCGACCAGCTCTAACTGATCTGGAATTTTCTGGACCCATCAGCGTGATGTGGTCGAGGTTGACAAATTGAAATAGATCTTTCGGAAGTTTGAGGATGAACAAAAGATGAAACAGGTTTGGAGTTGATAATGCGGGTCACGACGAAGGTTAAGATATAGTTGGAGACGGATGACTTCAGTGTGATTGTAGATCACCAATGCTGCAAATGACAACTGTCTTGGTTAGATTATGACTTGACGCCACGAACACATTCCCAGATTTCAGCTACAGGCCTTTACTCTTTTCAAGACCTGATTCACGCCTTCTCAAAACGATCAAGTCCCTTACCCCAACCGTAAAGCATACGTCACTTCCTCGAGTGAGAACTTTGGGTGGTTGTAAGCAGCTCTCTCGCTTTCTCAGTGCAACGACTCCAAGACCGCGAACAATTTGAAACAAACAGAATTACAAAGAACACCAGAAACCAAAAATAAAGACGTACACATTCGAATAACTTCAAAAACTTCTCATACACCCTTTCCTCCCTATCCAATTACTGTCCTTCTTACACTTTGTAAGAAGTCGTCAACCTCAAGAATAATACTCCATCCCAAAACATGACTAACCGACAACATCGGTCCTGAGACCAACATGTTACTTAGTCAGCCATTTTTAATCTACATCTATACAACAAATCCCACTCCCACCCTAATAAATCAAATGGCTGCTCTTAATAGACCTATTGTTCCCCTCACCTCGATCTACCCAAAAAGTCTCTTCCTAGTCGATGCATGCTCGAGCTTACCAACATTAAGAAGAGCAGAACACAATACGCCCCACCCCATAATACATTATCCTAACCACACCCCCTAACAACACACGCTCCCTACAATATCATCGAAACATAATAAAACAGCCTTGAAACATAACTTCCTCTAACTTTGGATAGAATAGAATACACTCGAACTCCTCAAATCAACAAAACTAACCCACTCCTTCGATAAAATTGATAATTCTATTTCAAGCAATCTAACGCTATCATTAACTCATTAATAGCTTTCGCAGACAATTTCAGACCTCCAAACAGCCGTTTTTTCATAATCATGATTCATGATTCATGATTCATATTCATATTCATCACCTCTCCGCCCATTCCTCTCATCCCTCCCATTCCTATTCACACCATACTCCACCACTCCACCCTTTAAAAACCCTAGTCCACTGCCCACCCTACCACCGTGCCACTTTCAAACCATGCACCCTCCACCACCCCAATAACTCACACTCCCAACAGAACCTCAAATCAAGCACCCAAACCGATGCTCGTCCTAACCCTCCTCCAAAGCTCCCTAGCCATAGCATCCCTCCCATCCCTCGTCCTCTGAACCGCATCTTTATTCTCATGTGCCCTCCTCAGGAGATACTTCATACACTCCCCCGTCGTACCCCAGACAAGGTATTTATATACTTTCTCTCCATCCACACCTCCATCCACACCCATATTCACCCCACCACCACCAACATTAGCACCGCCAGCACCGTCATTAAATGCAGCACTATCGTGCAGCTTCTTCGCCTCCTCAGAAACAGCTTCCATCCTCCCACCTTCCACCCTCCCAGCCTGAACCAACTCACAACTAACCTCATCCGCCATCCCCATCAACTGCGCATAAACAAGCTCAACCCTCTCCTCCCCCCTCTTCCACTGCCCCTCCCTCAATTTCTTAACCTTCCTCACAGACTCGATATTATGCCCGGCTAGCACCACATTAACACCCGGAAACAGAACCTCGCTTTCCCCAGGAACAGGCTGAAGAACAGGGCCATAAGAGCGTTTGCAAAGAGATTCTGCGATCCCGTCGTAGCAGGTATCTGTATCTTTTTTCGTGTCGTGGATAAGATGTCTGGGATCGCTGCCGAGATAGGCTCCTCTGACGAGTTTAACGCCTAATGTGAATCCGCCTTCCCTTGCGGCTTTCAGGTGTGTTGCAAGAACTGTAGGTGTAGCTTTCAGATACGCTTGATACGTCCCATAAACAGTCGCCTTTCCAGTCATCTTGTTATTATACCTTCTCATATACTCCAACGTCCACCTATCGATTCCGGGCTGAATACTCGCTTGCTCAGCATCAAACAATAACCTCACTCCCCTCGTCTCAGCAAGATCACAGATCGAATCAATAGCCTCTCTTAAAGCCTCACTTGGTCCCGTTTCTCGACTTAAATCGAATAATGCTTGGCTTCCCGCACCAGTGAATTTCAACGCCACGAAATCGCCAGGCCGCGTCATATTAACAGTCTCCATCGTCCCCTTTTTCCACGGTATAATCTCCTCCCTGATACATTTCTCCACCGCAGCATCTGTCGTGTCGCCACAAGAGGATAGACTAGCGTGTTGGGAGTCGCTCAAGACGACTTCTTTGGCATAAGCGAGGATGACGCCGGAGAAACCCAGGGAGCGGAGGGAGGTTGCTGTTCGGCTGACTTCGGTGGAGGTTTCGCCGGCGCAGAATTGGGTGTAGAAGGTTCGTTTGAGGAGGTGCCGGAGGATGGGGTTGTGGTCTGGGGAGAGGATGGGGGAGGTGGTGTGTGCGAGTTTGGACATTATGTAGAGGGATGGTGGGAGGAGGACCTTGGAGAGTCAGTATTGGAAGCATTGGAATAGAAGGGAAGAAGGAGCTTACTGGAGATGAGGAAATTGACGTTATCGCCAGTGATCTGATGATGGAACTAAGGGGGAGGATTGAGAGTGGGGTCGCCTTTGGCATTGTAGGAGATGAAGGAATTGGAGTTTCTGAGATTGGAAATTTGTCCGAAGCATGTTCCGAAGTAATTGCAGACCGTCGAGGAAAAGTCTGGGACGAGATAAATCGAGAAGAGAAGAATTGGCTCTTGCCCTTTACGAGCTTCATAGTCTTTGTCCCCGCCATGGCAGTCACGTAGACAATCGAGAACCGACCAGAGAATAGGGAAAGAACAAGTGAATTGAAGTCAAGACCAAAAAGTACGGGAACACAAGAAATATATACGTATCATAGGCAAAACAAGCAAGCAGCGACTTCGGCGTGGTGGTACAACACTCTCGTACCTGATGCACGATGAGGGGCAAGATTTAACGACGTTATCGCAACCAATTGATAGCTCCCTTATCGCAAAGCCGAAGCCAGCCGTGTCCACCGAGTTGGGGCACGCAAAACACCAACGATCTGGTTGGACAATGGCTGAGGGGAACACAAAGAACGATGTACATCCGATGTGCAAGCCGGGAGGATCATGCTATTTCGGTATTGTTGAGTACGTCGGCTTTTCGACCTGAGTTTCGCAGTACGAAATCCACATAGGCAGGTCTCCTCCCTTTTGCGGCTGCAATAGCATCTTGAGCCAGACCGTACGCTATGCCGATAGCCAGTCCACTCTTCGCCGTTCTCGCCGCCGTGGTAATAGGGAATCGATCTGTGATGATTAGTGCTTGGAGGGATTAAGGGTTGAGGATTGAATATGCATACTCCACAAACTGAAGCCTCCGGCAATTGACAAGCTGGCTATCACCGTGTTGAGAAAATCCTTGGTGCCTCTATACCGATCAAACATCTCTTCAATACTGAAGAACCCTGCTGTCCAGAAACTGACTTTGGCGCCCATCTTCACTCCCTCCTTGACTCCTCCCAATGCCATCACGTAATTCTTGCTCTTGTGATAGAGATACCATCCCGTCGGTGTAGTCGGTAATCGATGAGCATTCTCCGCTCTGAACCTCATACCCGCCGTCTGACTACCGTGTGACATACCCAGAGCTATGCCCGTGATGAACGAGAGTGTCGTCGCGGCGGTGAGACGCATGGGATATGGGAGGGAGAATCTCGAGTCGAGTCTCAACAGCCGGATCTGTTCTGCTCTCCATGCTTTCCGTCTCTCCACTTCCTCCTCCTCGACTGTTGACATGTTGAGATGATGAGACGTCGTTGGGTGGTTCGAGGCTGAAAAACGAGTCGTGTCTTACATTGCGTGCACGTGAGAACGCGCTTCAAAAGCCTGCAGCCTCCCCATGATTCGCGACTTTCATTTATTTGTGACAACAACTCCATACGGTAATACAACAATAATAATACATCCGCAAAAATGGTATACCATTGCCCTTTCACCACTCTATCCCAGCAAAGCTAACCCCCACCAGGCAATCGAAGAAGAAATCCAATCCACCTCCCTAACCCTCCGCTTCAAACACGGCCGCCACACAATCCTCCTCTTCGCCTCCCCCCTAACACCATTCACCCAAATCCTCACCGACCTCCTCTCCACCCTAACAGAACGCTATCCCGCCGGCTTCCCCATCTCTACCCCTCCTCCCACCTCATCCACCAAACTCTCATCCACCAACCCCTCGTCCTCTAACCCTCCCACCCCAAAACTAGTAGACACCTCAACCCTCAGCATAGCCGATATATCCCTCGCCTCCCCAGCCGACAAATACGACTCCAGCAAAGGCTGGACCGAACTCGATATCGGCGGCAATATCAAGGAGAGCCCTGCTAGTATGCGGTTGAAAGACGGGGCGGTGTTGGCGTTTACTTTTGTGAGGGAACAGGAGGGGGATGAGGCGGCGGAGTTTTGGGTCGAGGAGCCGGATTTGAGGGAGTTGTATGGTGATGATGTTTGATAGGGTACAATCACTATGTAAGGAGATATTCGTGAAGGAGTTCGTTGAGTTGGCCATGGGAAATATGCTCTGCGAGGAGGTGAGGAGTCTGGGAGGGGATATGGGGGCATGGATGGCGTTTAGGTTGGGTGGTTGGGTTTTCGTGCATGGTTTGGGGAGTAGAATGGCATACTGAGAGGCATATTGAAGAGATTATGCATGTGAGGGACGGAGGATGTTCTTTTCTACGTGCATTCTCGAAGGCATTATGACGAGCTGTGGCTGCAGATGATATCAGATCCCACATTGATACAGCTCTTTACTAAGCATCCAGAGCAATCTTCCCTTGAGCCACGAACACAACAACAGCGACGAGGAAAAGCTCACATCAAAACAAGTATGGATCTCAAGAAATATTTCTTGGCCGCTGAGTTTCTAGACATCTAGCCGACATTGAACGCTCTTCAATATTCTTACCTTTATATACTTCTAAACCACCTATATACATCTACAACTTCTCCCCACCTCCTCTCCTCTGCTCAGCCAACACCTCGTCCCTCTCCCTAACCTCCACATCCCTCGGCCCCTCCTTCTGAAACTTAACGAGCACAACCCTCTTCGCGTCCCCACCCCTCCCACTCCCCCTCAACTCCGGCCCCGGCTTCTCCAACCCCAAAACACTCCTCCCATCACTCTTCCTCATCAAAATCCCCATCGGACTCATAACTTTCTCACCCCACACAACGTCTCCTCCATCTCCCCCATCTCCCTTCACAAACCGCATCACCTCCTCTCTCTGTCTCTCCAACTCTTCTCTCGGTAAAAACGGCGACGGAACAAGAAACGGCGCGAGTAGAGACATGAGATAAAACTGCGGCGGAAAAAGAATAATCTCGTTTTTCCTAGCTTGGGAGAGCCATGTAGAACAAGGGGCGAAAAGAGCGGCTGTGTGTTCTACTCCTCCGTCTGAGGTCGGGATGGGGATTATAGATTTGGGTTTTGGGGGGATGGAGAAGGGGTAGGGAAGGACGGGGACGGGTTCGAGGGGGAGGAAGTAGATGTACATTTGTGTTGTGAAGCGTTTGGGGATGTTGGTTGGTGTTATCCAGCGGGTGAAGGGGATTAGACCGTCTATGATATCTTGTTAGCATTCTACCTTATCAAACCGAGAAAATCGAAATAAGAGAATGAAGAGGGAAGAAAGAGGGGAAATACCAATATCAACAACCCCACCCAACCCCTCCACCCACTCCCCAAACTTCACCTTTCCAGCATGTATATCCTTCCTCCCCTTCTCCCTAACACCCTCCTCAACATCCAACAACTCCCCTTTCTCCCCATCCTTCCCATCCCCATCCTCCTTCTTCCTAGCAAGCAAAATCCCACTCTCCTCAAACAACTCCCTCACAGCACCCCATCTATAAACACCCCCATCCCGATGTCTCCCCTCTTCTTCCGGATCAGGTATAGGACCATCTTGTTCCGCGGAAAGATTCCCGCCTGGAAATACGTGGGCGCTGGGAAATGAGGAGGAGGATTTGACGCGGTGGAGGAGGAGGATTTCGTTTTTGGGCGAGATGAGGAGGATTGAGGCGCTGGGGCGGGGGATGGAGGGGGTTTTGGAGGGGGTGGTTGAGGATGACATGTATTGTTTTCCAAGAGGAGATGGGGTGGACATGGTTTTTGTGTGTAATCTGCTGGGAAGCGGGGGTGATCGAAGCTGTAAGCTTGATTGTCTGGTGCTACGGATTGTGGAGAGAGGTCGTAGACTAAGGGTTGAAAAGGTGGGATGTGTTATCGAAGAGGCATTATTCGAATACGATAGTGGAGTCTTGAGAAGAGTACATCTTAGGCGGTAGAGATGCATTGGTTGTCGAGGTGCTGAAAGCCATGATTCATGTTACCGGCGTTGTCGGGGCAAGGCGGGGTCCAAAGTTCTGGGGAAAGGTTGCCGAGGCCGAGGTCCCCTGAATAGGTTTCGGTAACCAATGTTATTGAGCTATTGAGCAATTATGTTCCTCTCAAGCAACATTGAGATGTGCGAATAGCTTCATGACTATCTCGAAGAAACTTGAGCTTGAACTTAACTGAGCATGGTAATAATCAAGTAGCGAACCTCAATCACAATATAGGACAGTTGACATCGGAACCATGCGGATCGGCCCGGCACAGTGTGGGTAAGCACTATATTTCATCTCATCTCATCTCATCTTACCCTTCCTCCTCTCAAGCTTCCGCACATCCTTACTTTCTACATCTCTTACCTCGTTCTCTTGATCTTCCCCAACTACTCCCACACCCTCTCCCAAAAATGGGTTCAAACGATATCCCCCCTCCCCACGCCTCCCCCTACACCGTCCCAGTAGCCAACTTCCTCCTCCAACTCGGCGGTACACTATGGACACTAACATATATCCTCCTAACCCGCCAATCATTCAAAGACCGAACATACGGAATGCCATTCTTTCCCTTGACACTAAACCTCGCGTGGGAATTCGTATACGGCCTTTTCATCGCCGAAGAAGTGCTCGAGAAAGCAGTTTTCTGTATATGGCTTGTTCTTGATTGTTTCAGTAAGCTTGTCCTACACTTACCACTCTATTTTATTTTATTCTATTCTATTCATTATCAACAAACAATCAAACAGAAAGTACTTGATGTTAACAACACCCAGTGATCTACGGCCTCCTAACCTTCGGCAAATCAGAATGGTCCCACACCCCCTTCATCAAAGCCCACCTAACGCCCCTCTTCCTCCTAAGCACCATCTGGTGCACCATAGCCCACTACTCCTTCGCCCACTGGTGGCTCTCTGATTCCATCTCCCTCAAACCCGGAAAATTCTACCACGGCCACGAAGGTCCCGATACCACCGAACTAGGTTTCTGGTCCGCTCTCCTCTGTCAGGTAATCCTCAGCGCCTTCTCTCTCCAGAATCTATTGGTGAGACAACATACCGGCGGCGTAAGTCTGGCTATTTGGGCGGCGAGAGCGAGTGGGAGTGTGATTGGGTTATATGGGAATTATGGGTGGTTGTGGTGGGTCTGGCCGGAAGCTCATGGGTATTTTATGAATCCGTTCGCGGTTGTTTTGTGGGGGACTTGTTTGGTTTGTGATATGCTGTATCCGTTTTTCTTTGTACGATTTAGCAGGAGTGAGAGGGTTTTAGAGGATGGGAGGAAGGTCGCTGGGGACTCGGTGGTAGTTGAGAAGAAGAAGATTTGATGTTATGTTTGTAGCGTGGGTTGAGATATAGGAATTCCCGGCTTGATTCGAGGCAGTCTTATACACCAGATTTGCTTATCAGATATATACGAAGATCAAGACTCTTCGAGTTTCGAAGATGTCAAATAGCACGAATTCGATATAGAGCTCATTAGAAAGGTCAGAAGCTGTACACCGGCAATAAAATTGGCCTCGCTGTGCCTCGTGATTCTACCGCCTACTGGAGAAGAAAGCGAACAATAGATCATCTGTAGGACTGGAATTCAGGCGTAATCGAGGCAAGGCAATAGAAACGAACACACGCCATAGTCTCTCAAAGCCTTCTCAAAGCCTCAATTCATTAAGAAACTAGAATGTGAAAAACCAAAGGGTATTCGATCAAGTAATTCAGTTGAACGAATGCAAGAGCATGGAAATAGAAATCCCTCAACACCTTGTCATCAATCAATCCACTCCATAAGGGACATGAAAGCAAGGTCAGCATATGATAAGCCAAGAATGCAGCAAGACATTCATAGAGCACTGCTGTCAAATGATATTGAACACAATAAGCTTTATAACATGTATACAAAAGACATGATCTATCAATAACGACTTCGTGATCCACCACGCAAGTTCTCTCTCCACAAGCAACATATACTCTTACTCTCGCACCATTTCTTGACAACCTTTGGTTCCACTTCTCGGTCCCATCCCGCCTTTTCCAACGCGCCAGTATTCAACCAAGTTGTCAAGTCTTCAAGGACAATGGGATCATACAGGAGTATCTTCTCATGCCAGCTAGGGTTCTGTGGATCTTTAGACCTTGGTCCATCTGTCACTGCACGGCTAATGTTTTTGAAGAGCAACTTTTGAGCTGCTTCTGGAGATAGTTCCGGACTATCGCTCAGGTCGGTAGCCGACGATTTTAGAGGCAGCGGGGTCATCTGGGAAGCAGACCCGCGTGGTGGAGAGGGCGTAAGAGACACATCAGAATCCGAAATGTCTTCGATGTCTTGTTTCAGCTTCTTCGTCTTCTTGGGCGTTCGAGTTTGAGATAGTGGCGTATTGCTGTCCATCTCTAAATACTGGACTGTGGTTTCCTTCCGTGGTCTACCGCGTGGTCGTTGCGGAGACACTTTTGCAGATGGCTGGGTCGAAGGTGGAGCCGCACTCTTGGACGTCTTTGCAGAGTCAATAGGTAGATTTGTGCTCAAATGGCCAAGAGCTGGCTGGCTATTCTTGCTCTCCCAACACATCTCCAATAGTTTGATCATTTGATCGCGTTTCTTGACAGGTTTGAAATGGTACGTTGCAATCTGTTTCGCCAATTGTGCGTCTGTGTAAGCAGAGTAATTCGGCATCTGAGTGTTTGCTTTCTTCTTGCTTTTGCTAGAAGACTTCAAGGCAGGGGACTTTGGCGATTTAGCCACATCCTTTGCCACTTTGATAGTCCTCGGCGACCTGGCTCCTCGAGAAGGGCTACTCAAAAGCTCGCTCCTGATAGCTGCCTCGATTGGCCCAAGAGGTTTGCTTTGATCTGAGGGCTTGGCATCTGGCGTTGGTGCAATGTCATGCCAAATGTCATCCGGCCCTGCAGGTAGTGGAAGACGGGTATCAGCAGCAGGGGAGTCAACCAGGTCAATCAGTGGTACATCGAGTAGCTCGCCAGACTCATCTCGAGACGCTGCAGACCAGAGATTTCGTTTCATGGCGACACCAGTCCTCCTGGGTGCTGGCGGTGACGAATCGAAGACTGAATCGGCGAAAGGATCATCCTGATTCGAAGCTTGCATAGCAGCATGTAGATCACGAAGGTAAGTTGGTGACTCCTCTCTTGCAAGTTGACTCGAGGTTCCAAACACAAAGTCTTGGTTTCCGACTTGCTTCATCGCCGATTCTGGCGACAACAATATTGGTGCTTGGGCTGTACCTTTCTTTCCCTTCACAGGACTCTTGGCTCGTGGCTTCGCCGGAACTTTGAATCCATCACTCAGCTTTTCAGAGTTCTGCAAGGTGAAATATTGCAAGAGTGGCGCTGCTTGCGCTGGTACTTCCTCCTCCTCAGTGTATGCAGATGTGGCTTGCTCGGTGATTGTCCTAGGTTTCTTCTTTGGGGCTTTCTCTTTTTCTTTGGGTGAAGCAGCCGCCTCTGTCGCAACACTAGTCTTAACCAACTCAATTAGCTTTCGCTTCCGTGTGATGTCTGTCGCAATAGGCATCGGAGCACTACTGTTTTCGAGTTTCGTGAAGCCGTAGCTGCCAAAGAGATCTGTAAACCCGTTCCGTTTCTGTCCTGATACGAGTCCACCAGAGCTCAGAACATTGTTGAAAGCAGCTGATAATCCTGCTTTGTTCGATACAGGTGGAGTCCAGTCGACACGCCTCTTCAGTGCTTTCGGAATGTCTAGTGGCTGAGCTTCTGACGGTGCCTTGGCTTCTTTGGCCCTGGCTATTTTGTCCAGAATTTCATCCGTCTTTTTTGATGCCTTGGTCACCTTGCCTTTGGACAGTTTCGTCTGCGATTCTCTATCCCCTTTCTTGGCTCTCGATTTCCGCGGTGGCTTCTCCTTCTTTGTCTCCGCTTCCGTCTCTGGCTTTTTCGCACCCAGCTCAGAGACTACAGATTCTTTTGAAACTCCAGGGCCAACCTCAATCGGCTTCTTTGCTCTTGGTTTCCTTGCCTTCTTTTCCACTAGGGCATCGCCATCAGTAGTAGCAGATTTTCGGGGCTTCTTCGTGGTATTCGCTTCGCCGTCGGCCTTCTTCCCGGGGGCTTTCCGTCCTTTGGTGACCTTTGTAGATTTTACTGCTGGTGGTGTTTCTTCCTCGGGTTCCCAGGCCCTTGTGGCATCCAGCGTAGGAGTCGATTTGAGCAGAGACGCTGCAGTTGTAAATGATGCAGACGCATTTGGGGGAATTGAAGCTGCCCGGCTGCCGGTTCGCAGAGCCTGCGGACGCTTTTTGATAATCTCTTCCATCGACGGAAGAGGTGAGGAGGACATGTTGTAGGTTGAGAATTGCCTCGGCGGGGACGAGGAGAGGATCAAGATTTCAGCCATATTGCAGCTTGACGAATAGACTCTGCGCCGGGCACGACTCGGGAGAAGGAGAAGGAGCGACACCGTTATACTTTTGTGCTCACATGCCCGAGTCGTGAGGCGAGCATATAGGCAGGTGTTGATATGATAAATGAGGTGAAAGGCTCTATTGTCACACTCGAATCGCGGTCCACAATCAAAATAGACTTCCAGCCATGGCGTCGCGCCAAAACATTCCGTCCTCACGTGCTCCAGACAGAAAAGATGCTGCTTTAGGGTGTCTTGTTGCCGCTTTACTTTCCAGCCCTTGCTCGCTAGCGCCTAGCGCTGCTCCAGCCCACGAAGAATCTCAATCTCGAAATTATCAACCGCCAATTCTACAACTTCCAGCGCTGTTCAGTCAATCCACAACTGCACAACTACCGCCAAAATGGAGAACGATAAGGGAGAACTCGTTGACCTGTGAGTTTTCTCGAAATTCTTGCGCGACGCTGGGACATTGAATTGCTTGCGAATTGAAACTAATCATTTTCTCCAGCTACGTCCCGCGCAAGTGTAGTGCAACCAACAGAATCATCAAGGCCAAGGATCACGCCTCCGTTCAGATCTCAGTCGGAAAGGTTGATGAGAACGGTCGTTTCACCGGAGAGAGCCAAGTCTACGCCCTTTGCGGCTTCGTACGAGCGATGGGAGAGAGCGACGATTCCTTGAACAGATTGGCACAACGTGATGGTCTTCTGAAGAACGTCTGGAGTGGAAGCTCGCAGCGATAAATGCATATTAAGGAGTTCTTGGTACGCAGGGCCGATGCGGGGTTCGAGGCGGGGTGCTAACATGTTTATAGATTTGCGGTTATGGGCTGGACAGGGAAATGGGCATCGAAACACATACCGATGAAGAAGTAAGGGCTGGTGGGCATTTGCTACGATAGTCACTCTTCGAGTGTGATTGAAAATTCGACAACCTTTCCCAAACACTCGATTCGACCTACGTGATGTTATGTATTTGCGATTCCACACCGGCTCTTCGAAACTCCTCGTACCCACTCCAGGGTGATCCTATTTGTTCGAGGAGTCAGATTGCTATACCAATAGCTACCGAGCCGAAGATCGATACAATCTAGCCTTCTGAAGAGCTGTGACGTTAGAGCATCTCGTCAGAGCACAGATACGGGCCGGACATAACGAGGCATCAAGTGATATTCAGGTGGACTATAGAGATGGCTTTGGGGAACATGCAGTTGAACGCTGCTCAATCGAGCTAGTAAAGCTCTTGTCACCCAAAACTTCCTACCCTTCATTTTCCGAGTAGGGATACAAGGCAATCATCGAAGTCGATGCAATCCAGGCACATCGCCAATTACTTTTCCTATCCATGCACGGCTTTTGGAGCTTCAGAACACTCTCGCAGTCCGAAAAAGCGATGCTTCCAGAGGGGTAGGTAGTCATCCAGAGGTGACGATAAGTTCCGATACAGTATTGTTGTTAAACATAGCCTCTGTAGAGAAGTTCAGTCATGGTTATCTCATTGTTTCAAGAGTTCAGGGACATCAATTAGTCTATATTTGGTTTCTATGTCACAATTACAACTGGTCAGTCGGGATGCAGCTGTGTGTCACTCCACTTCAGCCCTGTGTGCTGAACTAAACCTTATTGGGTATAGATCCTATTTAAGATGCAGCTGTCAGCGAGGCTGAGTCGCAGCTCCTGGGATACAAGACTGCCTAAATGTCCAGCGATTAAGCTTTCCTTCTTCCCATACACGCATCTCGTCCATAATTTGCCTCTGATTACCGCGCGAACTCCTGCACCATGGACCCATTTTCCATCACAGTCGGTGCTATTGCACTAGCCGAAGCAGGCAACAAGCTTGCAAACTCTCTCACAGACAGATATCGAGCATTTAGCTCTGCTCCAAAGGAAATGCTCGAGATAGCGGGTCAGGTAACCATGTGTGCTGGAATGGTTGAGGTCTTTGCTAGAAGTGTTGACGGATCTGCACAAGAATTTCCCAAGCGCTTCAAGCAGGACGCATCTACCTTGGTTAAGCAAGTATGAAATTCGCATACTTCTGATGTATCTTAAACCTTAATTATAGACAGCTGACCCGAGCAGTGTCAAGCCATCTTGAAAGAAATCAACGACATGATCCCCCACGGATCCAAGAAACCAGACTACTCAGACCGACTCAAATACGCCTTCGGCAGCCAAAAGAAGATTGCAAAGCATCAAGAGAACCTGAAACAGGTCCAACATATGTTCATGTTCATGACGACTTGCTGGCAATTTCAGCTCCCAGCCAAACAACCATCAGCATCAGCATCAACTTCCACATTACCAATGGGTAGCCTACAGGGAATGATGCAACACATGCCTGTATCAATGAACATGAAATCCCCAGGAGATGGTGCACAAACAGTTACCTACGAAGCTACATTGACGTTGAAGCCCGTACAACAGGTTTCAGGGAACTTGGGCAGCGGCTTCGAAGTCATCAGAGAGGAGAGATCAAGGCGTAAATTCAAGGCTGAGGACCGAGAAAAGCAGAGTTTGGAGAATATGCGACGAAGTCCTTACTTCTCAATGAAGCTCCTGAAACCGATCTCAACGGGGATGAGGCGTGATCGTATTAGCACACCAGACAAATACAGCAGGGAATATGAAGTGGAGAAGATGAGGAAAGAGGTGGAGGAGTCGAGCAAGAAGTTGGAGGTGTCAGCAAGCAAGCCTCCGTCTAGGGAGCAAGCTTCGGAGGAAGTAGATCATATCCTGTCTCAGGTATATAGTTCAAATCTTATCGGTGATGACAATAATTGACAGTAGCAGTGGTTCGACGACGACGACCATGACCCAGACATCGACGACACAAACTCCCTCTCAGACATCGATGAGATTGAAGTTATAGAAGAAGATGACACTCCACTAACGAAAGGAGGACTCAATGTCAATTACCCTCCTCCACGAGCAAATTCTGCTCCAATACCCGAGCCTCATGATTGGGACTGGGCGTGCGATGGTTGTGATAAGAAGGTACTGGCCTGCAAAACCTTTTACCAGGACGCAGATTGCTGACTCGAAATAGTTCTTCTACCATGATAGACGATTCAAATGCCGAGACTGTGCAAATTTTGACTTTTGTCCAACTTGTTCTGATGTGGTGTGGCATGAGCATCGGAAATCGAGTTTTGTTGAGCGTAATATTTGATGGGTATTAGATCTGGTGAGGACATCGGGATCTTCTATTCTATTTTGGATCAAGTGGGGTCCATGTGATTTTAGATGATGTGAAGGAATATTCTTATATTCTTTGTGTATGGCATCCTCTTTCAGATAGGCAGGAAAGAGATAAACGGAGAAGAATGCATACTACTTGGCATGAAGCAGCCTCATTTGCATGTGTTGAAGAAGCAGAAACATCTAAACCAAACAATAAGAGTTTGGTTGTTCTATTCGATAGTAGCCAGTGATGCGTGCAGCCAGCTGGGAATGGCAGTAGCACTTTGCAAAGAAAGTGCACTCGAAGACTCCAGGATATTTGTTGATTGTATCTGTTCAAATGAGAATGTATGAAGTATACTGTTAATAACCAATAGACAAGGGATCATGAAGTATTGTGCAGAGAGCAGCTGCCGAGGAGAGAATGCATCAAGGCTGGTCATACCTACCTACCCCAAAGCTACCTACCTAACCATTATTCTCACCTAACAAGTAGACTATTCTCCATCCTAGAATTGGAGACTCTCATAGTAATACTCGCTCACAATGTTCATGAATTATTGGAACATTCAGGAGTACTCGCTTA
This sequence comes from Helotiales sp. EF0021, assembly GCA_000292665.1. Lineage (NCBI taxonomy): Eukaryota > Fungi > Ascomycota > Leotiomycetes > Helotiales > Helotiales sp. EF0021. The sequence continues at coordinate 244,626 of AIET01000300.1, forward strand.
ATATATGTTAGCCCAACATATTTCAGGTCAAAACAAACAAACACCTCGATCTCGAGATCTTTTCCTCAACCACGCTACGCCCAAAATTAACAAATCGTAAGTTCCAGCCGTATTAGACTCGGCGCAAGATATCTGACAGAGTAGAGAACTCGCTCATTACATACCACAACACTCGCTACCAACAATGGCATATCAATGGGACGTCGTCGAGTCCGACGCGCCTCAATTGCACTCTTACAACGACATATTCAATTGCCCTGAGCATGAAGATGGCGAGCACACCTGGCTCACCGAAGCCTTCCTCTCACCCGACCAGAGTATCGTCGGTATTCCTCCTCAATATGCGCAAGAGGAATCTGACGGCCGTGTTCTGTATGTGCGCGGAGCACCGAAAGATTGGCAGAACTCGGTCATGAGAACGATATTCAGAGTACAAGGACGTCCTGAGAAAATGCCAGTCATCATCAGTTTGAGCGCTGGGGAGACTTTTCGATGGGTTGTGATGAGGTCTGCGGAGGAGGCGCAGGTTGCGATAGAGGAGTTGCACGGGAGGTAAGTCATTTTCTCGAATCTCGCTCTTTCAGAGATTGTTATATTTCCGATGTTCTTAGGGTGAATTTCTGTGTGATTCCATTAGCTCTCTGACAACTTTAGAAAGGACATGTGCTAAATTTGCATGTGGTAGGCACCTGGAGCACAGCTGCCTGTTGATCACTAAGAGTCTTCCGCCTGGACGAACACTCACTTTGGTCAGAAAGGAGGAGCTACCAGAACAACCAGAGTTTCAGCATGAGGCTGAAGACCCCGAGAAGACACCTATGGCCCGACTGATTCACGGCCATCCATCACCTGCGGGTATTATCGATACTAGCGACGAGAGGACTCCAACAGTATTCGACTTCAAAACTCCCGAGGTTACTCATAAAGAGGTCGCATCTGATGAGGAGTCCAGTAATGAAGATGCAGAAAACGCAGAGTCCTCAGAACTTCCGCAATCTCATCAGATCACTCCGATTACAACGCCCACCACGGCCAACAATCCATTCGTCACACAAGCTTCCTCATGGGCCAACATCGCCGGCAAGGCAAATGCCGGAGGAACAACCGTAATTGACCTAAAGCCTGAATACAAGCCTCAGGGCCCACGTCTGAGACCTGTAGGCCGTATTCCTAGTGTCGTCAAATCAGTCGACGCAGATGCAGCTCGTTTAGTATTCCTACTTAATCTCCCAGCCAGCATTACCCCAACGGACATCACGAATGCAGTCAGGGAGGGACCACTAGTGAAGATGCAATTTGGATTCGATGCCGAAGCTAAAACTCGCTATTGTGGTGTGATCTTTCAGCATCCTGAAGATGCTGCTTCTTTCGAAGAGGCTCTGGACAAGGAGGCGCGAGAGAGTAGGCCTGAGCGCTTTCGATTCATTGTAGAGCATGCTAGAGCTGAGCAGGTAAGTCCTTTTCTTTGTGGTCACTTCCCCTAGAGGACTGAGATAGTCGTCTCGCATACCCAATAATGTCCTCTGTACATTTAGCAATGCCCCGTTTTCTCGAAAAGGCGGTACTAACTTTGATAGCCTGACCAGGTCCAAGGGACCGAGGGAACGCTGAAGGCAATGGGACCGCCGATGTACGCCACCCGCCGACTGACCATCGTCAAGGCTGGATTCTTCTTCATGTTCGGAGAGCGTCAAATTCGCGATCTCTGTGACAAATTAGTCGGGGCTGAATGCGTCCAGCTGATCTGGCTGTATAACGGAGGGAACGCCACAATCGTCCTTACAGATGTAGCCGCGGCTGTAGCCATCAAGGAGGAATTCGACAAAAGAGCTTCTCGTGCTCTCACAGGAGATGAAGATTCGAGTGCTGTCTGGGCAGGGGTGCAGACTACTTTTTCGAAGGATCCTTGCATTTTCCCTTTGGAGCTGAGAACTGCTATGCATGATTGAGCTGCTGCTTTGGCGTGGCGAGGGGCGGGAGCGTCGAGGGAAAGAGTATTGAAGCTCGTTGTTAGTATTCCTTTTGTATGGAACACTTTCGTATTGGCCAGGGTATCGGCCCAGCTAATACAACATCGAACAGATAGAGCGAAATACAGAACATGGAATAACTCAAGTTGCAGAGAACAAAATATGCAGTGACTACAATCAAAAATGGGTATCATTCAAAAGGCTTTATCCAAATATCCGATGCTTCTTCGGTCTCCACCCATGAACATGATTGACACACGCCTGGTCTGACTCGGCTGGACCAGACCTACTATGGCTCTGACCATTGCTCCAGGCATTTATAGGCAAGATAGCCATTCCGCGTATATCATCATCGTCCTCCTCGTCGGTCCTGCCCTTCTCTAGCCACACCACTTCCTTCAGGTGTCTAAATCTTTTCCATGACACCCTCCTCTCGAGTCCAGCGTCTGGGTCCCTCAATGTATCATCCCCCGCCAGATTTTGACTGAGTGTCTCTAGAACAATATCCGTAAACATTCCTCCTCCACTAACCTCGCCAGAATAGTCGATCCTCGGCCCAATCCTTGATAGTTGTCTGCGACTCCAGCTCTCTTTCGGCAGACTACGCTGCACCATCGCATGACTTATAGACCTCACAATAGCCTTCCTAAGTACCGGATCAAACCTCCTCGGAGCCCACATCACAGCCTGCCCAAATCCGAACCCCCTCGTCCAACCCCACTGCCTCAACGACTTCGGACTCAGATACGGCTCATCATCATCCACTCCAATCACCAAACTAATATCCCTCTTCCCTTCCACAACACTGATAACAGGCTGACAATCCCTCATTGCAACCCTATCCCATGTATCGATCGCCGTCCAAAAGCCCCCATGATACCACAACACCAGATACCTCATCAGATCCTCCCGTATTACAGGGAACGTCCGATTCGCCTCTCCAATCTCTGGTATCGAATCGAACAACGGCATCAAATCCGGAGGAGGGGAAGTATAGAGGCTATACTGCCAATCATCCTTATTATTATCCCGCCATTGCTCCGTCCAAGTCTTCCAGCTCTCAGCCAATTCGGGAGTAGTAATCTGCCATATCCTTCTTTCTGCAGGTAAATCCTTCTCCCTCTCTCCCAGAATCGCTCTTACGCCCCTCTCCAACTCCTTCAGTTTCCCCTCTAGACTTGTCTCGAAGCTAACATTCGTTCGTTCCCTGTATATAGATCTATACTCATACACCGGTTTCGACACATACACCGGCTCGCCCGGTATCGAGGTCGAAAAAGACAGATCAGGAAGACTGACTGGTTTATATTCGACGAGGATGATGAATAGGATACTGGCTATCACGAAGTAGATCAATCGGCGGAAGATTCGTGCTCGATGGATTCGCATCGCGGCATCGCCGTAGATGGGCTTGGACATCGGGGTTTCGTGAGGGAGGACATCGTGAGGTTCTTTGGGAGTGAGACGTGGAATGGGTAGATCGTCAGATCGTCTGTGCTAGACCCATCAGCCCCCTTTTTGAGATCTCGGATGGACGGTTCAAGATTACTAAGCCGTTTTAGGTTTCAGCCGAGATTTGGAATGTTATTTTTGGACATGTCAATTGAGAATTCTGTTGAAATATGAAGAGCATGAGAGTTCCTGAGATGATGAACGTAGTCGTTGATGGTCTTCCTACTCTTTTTCTTTTGTTCATAGATCTCGTCTGCCTGTGTTCTAGAAGTTATACACCCAAGTCTTGGAAGCACGGGGCAGTGATTTAGATGTAAAAAAGGCCAGACAATGCGCATATCTGCTACTGAATCGTATCTTTAATTTCATCTACTTCTCTGTCCTAAACTCAGTAATTTTACGGGTATCATCCAGCTTGACTCGCAATCATTTTCCTCCTGCTCGAAACACTATTTGGCAACTTGGCCAGAGATGTCTCTGCTTCAACTCTAGCCAGACAAGGCTTCATCTCTCCTCAACTCGCTAGTCTCTCAACTAATCACTCCCCGCAAAATCAATAGCAGTAGCAGCCTGTCCCTTCGCCTTAACATCCAACGCAACATTAGTAGCCAACTTCGTCTGCTGCGTAGTAAGCTCGCTCTGGCTTCCCGTATTCCCCTGCGCAACTTCAATCCTATTACCCATTAGTGCACAAGACTCCTCATCCACCACTCCTCATCCACCAGGGGGAAGTTTACTTACTGTATCCGCATAACATCCGTCTGCAATTTCAACACCTTATTCTTTATCTTCCCATTCTGCAGAGCCACACCAGCAGCTGTAGAAGCACCAGCAGCAGCGATGGCATCGTTGAATCCTCCTGTGCCGGTCTCAGCGTCTTCGGAGACTTGAGCTGCTTTTGAGATTATAGCTAGGTCGGCTGCTGAGACGGAGGCGGGGTCGGACATGTCGACCTAGGTTATGTTAGGGATTAGAACATGTTGATAGAGAGGAAAACTTACGGGGAACTTAGCATTTACTTCTGCGAGCGCATTTCCAGCGACGCCAGAAGAGACTGTAAACTCATTGAAAGTTTGGGTGGTGAGCACACTTGCAGCTGCCGCTGTAGCTCTTCTCTGAAGCGGTGCTGCGAGCGAGGTAGTCGCAAGGGACATGAGGATGGTGAATGAGGTTGAGAAACGCATGATGGTGACTTTAGTTATTACAATAGGTTTCGTCTGGTTTATAGCGGGGCTGAAATTGAGGATATAAACAGCACAGCTGTGTCAAGAATGGAAGAATGCAAAGTAAAGACTGATTCAAACACTGAGCAAATGCGTGGCGTTACCATAACTTGGTGGGGAAACTTTGTTCTTATACAGCTATGAAGTGAAATAAATTCGATGGCACCAATGGTAATCACTTGTGCCATCCCAATGGTGATCAGACAATGAGAGGGAAGCGTTTGGGTGAGGCGGTAGACTTTCCACCAACCAGATGATTGGACGGAACCACATTCGAACGAGCTGCTGGTTCCAGCTTTCAATATGATCACGAACCCTTGGCACTAGTAATCTCCAATGCCAAAAGCCATTGTGAGTTTGGATGATTCAGAGACAGAAGATGTAAGAGAATCTGAGGAGCTGGGTGAAGCGAGTTTGATGCAGGGGTTAGCCGATGTTCTGGAGGCGACCGGACGCAGAAACGTGATATGGCCCCTGTTTGAGAAGCTTTTCGAGTGCGCTAATTGATTCAAGCTTTGAAAATCGTCGAACATGATCTTTTCCTCCAATAAAACTATCTAGGCGGTCTCGCGGCCGAGACCTTCCTTGTACCGCGAGAGCGCTCTCTCCCGACACTCCTTGTGATCCACTATCCGCTCTGGATATCCACTCTTCTTTGCGACATCTCCCTTCCCTCTTCCATATGGATCATGTATCGCTTTCCCTTCGACACTCTTAAGTTCTGGCACCCACTTTCGAATATATTCTCCATCTGCGTCGAACTTTTCGCTCTGCAGAAGAGGATTAAAGATTCTGAAATATGGTTGTGGATCGACTCCCGTCGAAGCACTAAATCCCCATCCTCCGTTATTCGAAGCAAAGTCGCCATCGATGAGGTGCTCCATGAAGTACCTCTCTCCCATTCTCCAGTCTAGCAGCAAATGTTTCGCCAGAAATGATCCAACAATCATTCGACACCGATTGTGCATGTAACCACAATGATTCAGCTGGCGCATTGCAGCATCAACAATTGGATATCCCGTCCTTCCCTCACACCACGCCTTGAAATGTTCTTGGTCATATTCCCAATCGATGTTCGTATACTCAGGCTTGAATGGCTTGTTCATACAAACATAAGGCCAATGTGCAAGCACATGTTTGTAGAAATCCCTCCAAGCTACTTCGCTAATCCAGGTCTGGATGCCTTGTTTTCCTCCATCCAATTTCTTCGTGGTATTGTAATCTCGAGCAGTCCGTATTGCAGTCCGGGCACTAAGTGTCCCAGAAGCAAAATGAACACTGAGACTCGATGTCGCTCCCTGAGCAGGGAAATTCCGATGGTCTCCATATTTGCCAATTCGTTCATCGCAGAATTTCTTCAATCGTTCCTGTGCTTCTCGCTCCCCAGGTGGCCACATCGACCTGAACCTTTTCTTCTCTTCTTCGCTCAGCTTCTTGTTATCTGGCGCGGTTGGGATGTTGCTCTCGAACAGACCCCTATACTTATGTCTCGCACTACCAGGATTCTTTCCAGGCTCGTCAAAAAGGTCCAACAGATCCATATTCTGATGAACATGGGCAACCCAAGCCCTGAACCATGGACTGTAGACCGAATACTGCTTTCCTGCACCACTCGCCAATTCCCCAGGACTGACAACACAAGTATCGGGAACGACATCCATGGCAATCCCCTTTTCCAGACACATGTTCACCATCTTTGCCTCCCTTCTCAACTCATCAACCTCATATTCCACATTCGCGAATAGATGGCTCGCGCCCCATTTCTGCAGGAGCTCCAACACACTTCCTGGTATCGTCTTTCGCTTCTCTACGGTCTCGACGTATAATGGTATATCCAGCGCCGCAAGCTCCTCCTTTACAACCTCCAAAGTCCTCAATATGAAATCCACGCGTACGGGACTCGTCAAATGCGCCTCGAAATCCTGCGGACTAACGATGTATATGCATATTAGATTTGCTCCTTTGCTCTTCGCCTTCTCCGCTGCAAGATGTAGAGACTTATTATCCTTCAATCTCAGATCGCATTTAAACCAGTGGACCACAGCATCCTTGACCTCGATCTTCTCCCGTTCAGCTTTCGTTTCCTCAAGAGCCTGTGCTAGAACTTCAATCGGTCTGGGTAGTTTGTCTTGATTATACGCCAAAGCTCGAGCATTGCTCATCTCATGAGGATAGTACTTTCGCAGCACAATACCATACTCTTCTGCCTCTTGCGCTTTTGCATGTGGTTGGCGGAGTGGATCTGAGGAGCTAGAGCTGATTTTCGCTTTCTTCACTCCGTTGGTCTCTGGTGGTGCAGATGACTTTCGTTTGCCATTCTCAACGGCTTTCTTGGGAGGCATGTTGAAGATAGAAGTGTTGATGAATGTTCGTGGATGGAAAGATTGAGGTAGGGTTCGTAGGCTCTGATGCGTAAGTATATATGGAAAGCGCGAAGTAAACATCAATTTATACAGAGACAAGAGCACTCAATCCCACCTGAGCTGTTGATGAACAGAAGAGATTCATTGAAGTCAAAGTAAGAGAGAGTCAAAGACGTCATGGGGAAGAAGCTAATGCAGGGGAGGCTAGCGTCGATCTTAGCGTGGATCAGTCCCGAGGATGCGGTTGCGGCTCTGCTTCCCCAGACCTGGTAACCACATGGCTCCACGTCAGTCACGGAAAACCTCACAATCTATTGACACTGGCAAGGACAAGGCCGATTAATTGGTTGGCTTGTAACAGGGAATTGGCCATGTCTTCCGAACCTATAAGACCGGAATGCGCCTTTTCCACAAGTGTCTTCAATGCTAGCTACCACTTTGGGCATTGTCAAGCGCACGATAATCTCAATTCTATAGCAAATGATCACAGGCAGCTCGAAAAGGGGTGTACAAGTTGTCTATTCTCTTAATTGGGGAAAAAGCAAGGAGTGGAACTTCACACGTGTCCTGGACGATCATGAACTCAGAACAAACTCCAACACCACAACGCCCGTCAACACCATAACTCCCATTCCCAGATCATCAGTCATCAGACATCGCTTCCCACCAACCTCTCCACCCCTCCAGATCCGTGTACACCAACCACATCACCAATCCTCATCACCCACATCCCACGGTAAATCACCATCCTCAATCTCCGCACACAAAAACATTTTCCCCTCATCTCCCCTCTCCCCACCACATCTCCTCTCCAACACCAATTTACTAGCCAACAACCCCTCCAGTTCCCCTCTCAAACCCTCCAACCCCTCTCTTCCATCAACAAACTTCAACAACTCCTCATAAAACCCCCTATTCTCCATCGGACCCTTGCTAATATCCATTCTTCCCATAACCCCCAACAACCCATCTCTCACCTCCTGACCTCCCTCTCCTTCCACATCTCGCCCAAGAACCCCAAAAACCTCCTGATTAATCCTTAGTATCCTCTCACAAACCCCATTAAAAGCTTTCTGCACCACACACAACAACCTATGATCTCCACCCCTCGCCCCAGAGAACTTCGCACTCCACCCCTTCCACCCCCCAACAACCCAAACCAACCCCTCCCTAAAAAGAACCTCATTCCTCACCCTCCCCCCAAGAACCAGCATCTCCTCCGCACTCCCCCTAATCCCCTTCACCAACGCCTCTGACCGCCAAAGCGCACCATAAAGAGCAGAAGAGAGACAAGGCAAGGCGCGGAAATGGGAAGCGAGGTTCACGAGCGTGGTGAGTTCGGAGAGGGAGGTGAGGGAGATGGGTTTGCTGTAGATGGTGTGGAGGAGGAGGGAGAGGGTGCGTTCGCGCCAGTGTTCGGCTACGTGGGTTATTTCTTTTTGGAGGTCTGCGGCGTGGTCGTGGTCGTGGTCGTTGTTGAAGTCGTGGGTGTGGTTGTGTGTTGTGCTGTGGTTGTGGTTTTGGTTTTGGTTGTGGGCATGAGGAGAAGAGAGATGAGTGGTTTGTGGCTGAGATTGAGGATTCGGGAAGATGAGTGAGGAGATGGGAGTTTCTGGTTTCTAGATTCTGTATGTTAATTTATGATCCGTCGATTGCAAAAGGAGAAGAAAGGAAGATACTCACCTCAACCTCAACAGTCCTTTCCAAAGTCCACCTTCCTTCTCCATCCCCACCATCTTCACCAGATCCTATGCTCACAGCAACGAAATCATACTTAAACCCCTTCCTCCCACTCTCACCCTCACCAACAACCCCAAGTCCATCAATCTCATCAAACTTCTCCCTAAAGAACCCAGAATACAACCTCAAGATCGCAGAATGAGCAAGAAACTCAATCTTCTCCGAAACAACAATCCTAACATCCGCAGTTTCTTTCTTACACCCAGGCGCACTGAACGTGATAACCGTCCTATCCTCATTTTCATTCTTTGTACCATTGATTTCCGCTGTCGCTCCCTCAGCGTTTTTGATTGTGAGACCGCTCGTAAGGCCCGATAAACTGGAAAGTCGGCCGGGGAAATTCGGTCGAGTTTGATTTTGAACTCGTTCATGGCTTTGGTTTTGTGCTTGGAGTTGGGATTGGGATTGGGATACCCGCGCCGCTGTTCTGCTTTCCAGCTTAGCTAGACTTGATGTTCGAATTCGTGCTTGTTGCGCCATCTCTTTCTCCCTCTCTTTCTCCCCTTCCACCTTCTCCTTCACCCTCCCAACCCTCGGAGACATAACCACCGCGTCAGGAACCATCGTCGTCTCGTTCGGCGACACAAGATCCAGAACAAGATTTATATTCGGAAACTCCTCGAAATGTAAAATCGTCGATTTGGTGAATGAAAGCGAACGAAAAGTTTCTGACGGTCTATCCCTTTCCGGTGATGACGTCTGGACTGGCGAAAGAGGTAGGATATCTTGAGAAAGAGGTAGGACATTTTGAGGAGGGGGATTGTTGGGTGGAGATGGGATATTTTGGATGTCTGGGGTGAATTTGCGGTGATGTGGTGAGGGGGAGGGGGTTGGTGGTGGGACATCTTGGAGGGGACGATGATCGAGGTTTGGTCGGACATTTTGGGTAGTGGGTGAGTTGTCGGAGGTGAATCTTTGCTCGTAGTGTGAGCGTGAGGGGGTGTATGTTTGAGTGGTGTCTTTTTGTTCCATGTTCAAGAGTAAGCTGTACGAGGATGGCTATATGATGAGATGGGCCTCAGTATCTAGGGACCAAACCAAATGAGTAGAATTCCATGAGATGAATTCCTCGAAAGTCCAAAAGCTCCATCAACAACCAGGTGGATGGATGAGGTTTTGCTCGAGGCCATGATACATGTTGAAGCTTTCGCGAAGCTTCAAGCTTTCCTGGCCGATGCTTGGGTTCATCCGTATACTTGGCCGTGAGCATTGAAACCCGCTCTCCACCTCGAACTCTTAGCCATTAGATTCAAGACTTCGGACTAGAGGCGAAGCTTACAACAATCCATTGGGAATGAATACTGAAGAGGGACGAGCGAATGTTATACGAACATGCTGCCAGCACACGACACAACATGGAGCTTCCAAGCTTCATCTTAGGCGAGTATTCGAAGCACAAGCGATATGCTGGGGTAGCGAGTCGATACAAGCATAATCGATTCATGGGGCCGCCAATTATGTATTGTGCTCAGACTCCAGTGGACCGAGTTAAGTGTTCGTGACGCGGACGCTGAAAGCGTTCAGCTCCCCCGCAACTTTATCGTGGTTAGAGTTTAGTTCGCATTCGAGCACGATACGCTCGATAAGGCTGCAACGTTTCTGGGAAGCTTTCTGGAGATATACTCTTTACAAAAGCGGTATGCTGGCCGAGTAATAAAGTTGCAATCGCATTTGACTCGATCCCACGCGAGAAACTCCACGATCAGTACCGACTCCCTGCCTTTAGGGCAGATCATATCCAACTCTACTGTGGGAATCCTTCCGAAGATATACTTCTTACAAAAGAGGTATGCTGCCCGAATAACAAAGTTGCGAGAACACTTACCTCACGTCCACACAAGAAAAATCAAGATCAGTACTGAACTCATCAACATCCCACTGCATCGACTCGGAGGATATCCTCAAGAAGCTGCCAAGAATGATCGAGAACCCATACTCCAAATCCGAAACACCGCATTGAACATCGCAATCGCATTACACGCCAAACTACTAAGCGACAAAGCAGAACTCAAAATCTTTGTTCATCGAGTCAATGATCATCGCGTCGAGCCCACTGGGACACCGCACCTTTCCTCTCACATGTCTGAAAGGTAGCTTTGACGTGACTATCAGCATGTTCATCTGGCAATAATAGTATCCAAAGTCTTCATACACCTGCCCATGTTATTGATAAGCATGATCTAGAAATACAGAAATAATAGATATTTCTATGCCCATTTTCCAATCCTCTCAACACCAATAGTATATGAGAACGCCTATCCAATGACTGCTCGCTGCCTTGTTGATATCAGATCCTCTCAACTCCAAGGACACCAAGTTGAAAACGCCAGAGTGCAGACCATGCAACCAAAAGCGAAGAGGTAGGAACATAGACCGTCCAGCGCCAACCGCAAAGACGCCAATTCGAGCCCCAGGACTGGAGGCAAGATCAAATCAAGACTGCCCCAATGGACTCCTGACCTTACTTTTACCATCCTTCCCCGTATCGACTTTCTTCTGCTGTTCTTGTTTCGCCACAGCCTGAGCTTGAGATTTTTTCTACTCTTCCTCCGCCTTCATCTGGTCTTTCCTCTTATCCTCCCTTTCCTTAGCTTTCGCCTCTTCCTTTTTCCTCTTCTCTTCTACCTCTTTCAGTTTCTCTTCCTTTTTCTCTTCGGCTTTTAGGACTTTCTCTTCTGCTTTGATTTGGACTGCTGGTTTCTGTGGCCCCGATGGTTTCACCTATTGCTGTTGCTGCTGAGGAGGAGGCGGTTGTTGTTGAGGGGAAGATTGAGAAGGCTGTGACCCATCCTTGGCCACGGATGGGGCTTCATTCCTGTCTCCTTGCGCTGTGCCTCCTTGTTGTGGTGGCTGTTGCTGCTGTTGCCGCACCCCCTCCGTCGGTCTATCTGTCGGCTTTCCCAACTCTCGATCTTTCTCAGGTGCTTGCAATTGTGGTTCTGGTTTCGTTTTCTGTGTATCAGTTGTTCCTTGCTGCTTTTCGTTATTTTTTGTGCCTTGCTGCGACGATTGGTCTTTCTGCTGACCTTGCTGATTCTGATTCTGTTGTTGAGATGCATCTGCCTTCTTGGCTTCTTCTTTCTTTGGCTCCGGGGCTTTTTGGGGTGGCGGATTGACTTTCTTGGGGACGGGTATCCATTCGAGTTTTTGTTCGTCGAAATGGTGTCTAGGGATGGGTTAGTATGATTGTGAAATGGGTGAGACAATGGATAGCATACCCTTCGAAATCTGTCAGCGTCAAAGCTTTCGCCTTGTACTCTGCCTCTAACAGTTCCTTATAAGCAAATGGTATCTTTGCTGGCGTCCCTTCGAAGAATGTATCTCTCAATGGGAAAACGTATGAATCCTACACACATCAGCACCACTTCCCTCTCTTCCTCTCTTCTCAGAAACATACCCTATACTCATGCCCATCCTTACAACTCAACATTCCCGGCCCGGCCGGATGCGTATAATTATACCTCGCAGTCGTGATATCAATGAATAGCCCACTTGTAGTATCGACCCATCTCGCATCAATCACGTTCAACTTATCCGATTGTTCACGGTTCACGTAGTGAGGATTGATTTCGAGCATGTAGTCTCGCCCTTCCGGTATGCGGGGAGTCTTGTAGTGGAAGATGGACATGTTGTAGTAGGAGGCTAGGTAGTGCATCGAGGCTTCAGAGACTTGGACATCGGAGTCGGAATCCCAAGGGAGTATCTGCCATATCAATTGTTAGTAAAGGGAGATGTGGCGATGGGGATTGAGAGCGTGCCTTTCGATTCCACCACCACCCTAACAATGTGCCGTGCATGAGCCATGTCTCTACTCCGATATCTGCGAATGTTGACAGGTAGGTCTGGATGAGATTCGACAAGGCAATTCTTCGTTCTCGGTACCCTAATTGTTTGTCTGCGAATCTGTTGGGACCGGTCAGTTCTAATGTGCGGGATTGATTTGGGAGCTCGGGCTAGGGAGCGTACCTGCCATCATAATGAGGATGGAAACTACAACGGACATTGTCAGCAAATGATTCAAAACTCTCCGGCAGACCCGGAATGGGGAGTCATAATGGTAAACACATACACGCTCTCATCTACAATCAATCGTGTTAGTAAATCTTCTCAATTGAGGAGAGCACGCGACACTCACGGAAATATTTCCCTGCTGGATCCCCTCCCTTCCCACTCATGTCCTTGTGCTGCTTCGTCCTCACAGACATAAAATCGGCATCTCGTTTTTCAATAGCCAACGCCGACACCACACTCAATACTGTCGGCAGCGACAGTAACCATGATAGGCGCATTTTTGTTGTGATGTGAAGCTGTGGAAAGAATACAAAGATACCAAAGATACCCTTCGGAAAGCCTTGGCGATGATGATCGTTCGTCTTGGCAGTGTGAGAGCCAAGCAACTAGGATGGGGATCTGAAGCGGCAGGCGGGAGCTTGAATGCTGTGACAGCTCGTCGTCTGATGCTGTGTTGTGAGGAATAGCGAATAGTGTTGTGGGTGAGGTTTGTGGTATCGAGGTTACGGATGAAGAAAGGAGGCACACGACAAGAAATACAATCCGACGACTCAAGAAAGGGGACGATCGAGAATCTTAAGAGAGGAGTAAGTTCAGCCGGTGGATCCCCAATGCAAAGGCCGCATGCGAGGGAGCGAATCCAAGCTGGCTGGCCGCGTGGTGACAGGACCACAACAGGAGATTATTATTGGCGGAGAAGGGCCATTTCTCTGCAGCAGGAGGCGGAGAGCGTGGACTGCGGGCCACAATGGCCACAATGCATCTATTTCCGTTGCCGAAGATCTGTGAGATTTTCAGTGCTATTGTTCCCCTGTCGTCTCTGTTACGCAAGGCAAGGCAAGGCAAGGCAAGGCAAGACAAGGATAAGGACCACGAACGACCAAATCGAGAGCTCTGCTGTCAACCCATCATTATCGTTGCGAGATTGCATATCTCAGAGTCTAGGCAATGGCGACAACAGGGCTCAAGTGTTCATAACTGGGAGTCTTGGCGGTCTGTTGGAAGGTCTTCACACGGTCAAGCGTCAAGTGCTGGAATGCAAGGCGTCAAGAAGCATCACATGTCCCGCAGCGGCAGACGCCGAGGATATCTGGTCCGTTGTGATGTCCCCAGCTTTGTTGGCTTTCGAGGCATTCAATCCTCGGGCTTTGGCTGATCTTTGCGGTTTCTATAAATTGCTGAAACGAGAAGAGCTCGAGGGCAGAACTCTATTGTCTCGACTGACGTGTTCATCCATCTTTCTGCAACACTCATACCGTACCGTGTCGGAATCCCACTATTCGGAGCTGAAAATGATCGGACTCCAAAGGGCGTTGTACGTTGAGGCTGGTGGTGCCCCTTCAGATGATCATGGTGGCCGTCGCGTGCTTGTCCCTCGACTCCCTCCCTTTCTTCTCTCCGGAAGGACGCGTAAGCCCCAGCTGAAGCCAGGGCACACAAGCTTTTAAGCGAGCCTGGGCGAAAGCTTAGCTACCCCGTTGCAATCCCCCATTTGATCGTTCGCTCGAAATTCAGCTCGGGAATATATCTCCATGTTTGTAGTACAGAGGCCAGAACATATGCCTCATAGAGCTTGTCTCATCCTCTAGAACGAGGTTCATCGTTTGTGGCGTTTGATGGCTTCCTATTGCTTCTCGTCCGGGCAATATATTAAGAGCCAGAAGAAATGCCGCAATTCGATGGTGCTTGTCCAAGAAATTTCCGAGGCAATAGACACGTTTGAAGTGTCTACGAGTTGGTCATATACTTCTAGACCCTCCGTCGTTTCAAAGTCGTCTGGGTCGATGGTCGGATGTTGAGATTTGGTCACGATGGCGCCAAAAGTTTCCTCGTCCAATATGTTCGGCGTTGTTGTAAGATTTGTAGGACATTTTATCGGAAGGTGTTCTGGAGTTCTTCGAGGAATCTGGACATTGGGGTCTCTGATCAATTCTCTCCAAGTCCCTTCCAGGGAGACAACATTCCAGCCAAGTCGAATCTCATGATAAAAATGCACGTGAATATGACCGCTTGGCAAAAGGTCTACGGAGGTAGGTGAAGGGTATCGTCCCGTGTGCACAGCGGACTGAACATACTAAGTAGGTCGTGTCCTTGTGAATGATAAGAGGAGCCGACTTGTTGAACGTGATTTCCGTAGGAACTGTATGATCAGTCCTTCCGCATAAACCTGCTGTAAGTTTATGTCCTTGGTAGATTTTGTTACCGGTACTTTCAACCCCAAGCCGACTCTCCAGTCTTGACGTGGTAAGTGCTGCTTGCTGGTAAGGGATTGAATGCAATGGAGTGGTAGATTGAATAGAAATGAAAAATCATCATCTTTAGCATTAGGAACAATCTTCTGGATAGCTTTCGGCTCCCAATGAAGATGCGCCTTCAAAAATTTGTTGAACAGAAGATTGATGAGGATATCGAAGAAGAGTTGTGCAAGAACACTGAAGGTTAATTTTAGCGCCATTCGATTAGACTACACAGCAAATTACGCCAACCATGCATACAATTGAGCTTTAAATACAGGTAGGAGAATTCTGATCCTCAATTTAAAAAAATCTCTTCACTTAAAGTATTCACAACGTTCACAATGCTTCATTTCTTTGTCAGTTGACCTATCGCTATTGTAACAGGGGTCAAAGCCACCCCGCGTCCGATAAGAAATTTCCAACTCCCACATCTTCGAGTCACACAACATAATCTATAAATCCCGACAACTATATAATCCTTTAATGTACGATCAAATCCACCTGATACTTCGAACTATGCAGCAATCAAGTCGTCCAAGTTCTACCGCTCATATCCCAGGTAATGCCCTGTCGCCGAATGGCAATGAACCGGTGGCCAATACCTCAATTCGAGCACCATCCACCCCTCATCTCAATGACTGAGAGAGATGATGCTCAATTGAGGGTGTTGGTCTGAGATTATACGGTTACACTTGATCTGGATAATGCCAGCGAAAGAATCATACACCTCTTCCATCCTCAATAAGACGGACAATAGCTAATCAATCCGCAGAATGGCCTCCATCACCCAACCGATGACAGACACGGATCAATTGACAGACATTGAAAAGGGCATAGCTCTCAACAAATCTAATCCCTCAATCGACGAATCTGCAGACCCAAATCGTAACACTACGACCTCGCCCAGGCCAGAAACATCCATCGACGATCCTCTTCCCTCAGACAACAAGGCACTACAGTACCTAAAACGATTCGAACACTTCCTCGGCCTCGAATCTCGTGGTATACATCGCGTCCAACCTTCGGAACAATCTGCGAGAACAACGTTGAGCTTTTTGAATATCGTGATATTATGGATCTCAATCAACACAGCACCACAGAACATCACACTCGCGAGCATTGGTCAAGAAGTATATGGACTAGGATTCGTTGATGCTACATTATGTAGTGTATTTGGAGCTGTGTTGGGAAGCATACCTGTTGCATACACAGCTGGTTGGGGACCTTGGAGCGGAAACAGGACTTTGATCTGTGCTAGATTCTCGATGGGATGGTGGCCGGTGAAGATTTGTGTGTTACTCAATCTGGTGGTATTGATCGGATACTCAATGATCGACGCTGTGGTTGCCGGACAGATGCTTTCGGCCGTCTCACCAGATGGCAGGTTGACTGTTGAGGTGGGCATTATCGTCAGTGCTATCGTCACTTGGGTAGTCACTACTTTTGGCATCAAGATCTTTCATCACTATGAAAGGTAAGCTTTTACATCTCTGCTTGAGAACAATCAACTGACATAGACAGATATGCATGGATACCATCAAGCATTGTCCTCCTAATCCTCGCTGGCTCAGCAGGCAGCAAATTCGATACCACGACTCCATCCACTGTTACAGGAGCAACACTGGCTGGAAATCGACTCACATTCTTCTCAATCTGCTTAAGTGCAGCCATCACATATGCCCCAGGAGCAGCCGAATTTCTGGTCTACTGCGATCCTAAGCTTGCTGGACGATGGAAAGTCTTCTTCGCGACCCTCATGGGTCTATCCGTATCCTTCACATTTACATTCTGTCTCGGCACCGGTCTCGCATCTGGACTACAGAATGATCCGAATTGGGAAGAAGCAGGTGCGGGATCAGGAGCATTGATAGTAGCTGGATACAATGGTCTCGGAGGATTTGGCAAGTTCTGTGCTGTGATAGCAGCATTGGGATTGATTGCCAATATGGTCCCTCCTACCTATTCTTCTGGTATCGACTTCCAAATCCTTGGACGATATCCAGCTATGGTTCCAAGATTCGTCTGGAATACAGCTGCTACAATTATTTTTACAGCATGTGCTTTAGCTGGAAGAGACCATCTTTCCCTAATCTTCACAAACTTCCTCGCGTTGATGGGATATTGGGTCGTTCTATGGGTCGCTATAACTCTTGAGGAAGAGTTCATCTTCCGGCGCACGATGAAAGGTTGCTACAACTGGAATGATTGGAACAGGCAAAACAAGTTGCCTATTGGGCTTGCTGCTAGTGTAGCTTTCTGTATCGGATGGGTGGGAGCAGTGCTGTGTATGGCGCAGGTCTACTTCATCGGGCCTCTTGCGCATTTGGTAGGGGATGATGGTGCAGACATGGGAAACTATGTCGGTTTTGCCTGGGCGGCACTCATCTATCCGCCTTTGAGATGGTGGGAATTGAGGTTGTTTGGGCGATGAGGTGTTATCATTACGACAATACCCGGTTGGCTGATTGGAGGGACGGTGATGATCCGTCAGAAGGAAACATTTTGACCATCTCAAATGCCAGAAATTATATGAGAGATATCCAAATGGCTGAAGAAAGACTAAGCTCAGCAACCGCTTCCAAGACTTGTTGTCACTGCCAATACTGCAGGCCCGCCCTAAATGCTGCACTCGTAACTGCCGGCATCAAGCTCAGGTTGGCTGCATCTCGTAGTAAGCCTGACGGCTGCGCTGCCGAACTTTAACGAGCACATAAGGCTGAATTTCGACTGGTGGTACATCGAGGAGACCTGCAACGACGTCTCGAGAACGTGACTCTTCACAGTAGAAGACTGGCCAAGATATCTGTGCGCTCACGAGCTGTTACATTGGGATGGTGAACGGACCATTGGATCGGATATCTCAGCTCCGACTGCACGGAAGCGAGATATTGTCAGTGCTGCCGGTCCAAATCTTGGTAGCAGAATAGTTGAGACGATGTTTATCTCGTCCAAGTCGGGTGGTATCGGCTCGACCTTCGACGCTGTCAAAGAACAATGCTACCGTACCCGCTCGATACCCGCCACGCCTCGAGGTCGCCATCTGCAGCAGAGTCCACGAGATTCTAAGCCATGACACCAAGATATTACATCGAATCGGGCGGTTTCAATGTCATAAGCATAAACTCTTGTTGGCCAGAATTACAGCCTATTGGTGGCGTTTTCTTGCAACTCAAGCCGGCATAGGCGTTACTTGTCTGATGCGTCTCGGTGCGATGTACTCTAACAGGCTCGGGAAGCCCTGTTCAAGTCGAAGGATACATGGTTGACCTAGTTGGATAGCATCGAGGAATTCAAGATACGCCTGATGAGTCGGGACCAACGTTTGTCCAGACCCATCAGTCAGGGAAGGATGCTCTGCGTGGCCTTTCGAACACGTGGACTGGGTCGTTTCAAGGTCGAAGGTTTGCCAAGTACGGGGTAAGGGGTTCCCAGAGGGGTAATGATGTTTCTTCTCTGTTTGACTTCGGATGAATTCCGAAATTATTCCACACTCTGAAATCATCCAGAATTCTCATCACCTCTGGATTTCGATCGTGATGATGGACCTCAAACAATGCGTCGATTGTTTAAGCATCATACTCAACAACATCCGCAATCAGCATTTCCTTCACGAGCGCATAGAAAACTCACCGAATAAGAGGTTCATGATGTTCTCCCCCGCTGCTATTGGTAGCTTGGCAAAGGCGGCTAGACTCTGATTCGTTTTCTTGGAATTGAAGGGATGGGGAGAAGTCTTGTCTTTGCTTGGCTGCCGCTGTCAAACCCGCTATTGGGAAAGCTTCGGCTTCTGTGAACCGTTAGTGTACCCGAGATCTGGACTCATCTACAACTCCCTTCGAAATGAAGTTATTCTGCTTGCGGGTTGTTGATTCGAGCTCTCTATAATAGTCCTTGTGTTTCGCATGAAATTTTATGAGAGTGGGAAGAGTCTTCGATTCAAAGGAGAAATGGAATGTTTGCAAAAGTTGGCCGAAATCGTTCTCCATTCAGCCTTAACCTCCGCCTCCGCAGGATGTGGAAAGTGGCGTGTTTTTTGCTGATTCTGTTCTTGGCTTCAACTCTCTGAGATGAGATTACAGGACGATTGGGTCAAGGTGACTGGGGGTCTCCTGCAGGTCTCAGTGACACGAGATGTATGACTGGGCAGCAAGTGACAGCGTCGAGGATTGGAATTATGGAAGTCCCATTTACCCCATCGTGAGTGAGACTTTCAAATCAGCTTACCGCATGAAGCCTCCTCACATTTCTAATAGTGGGATCTTGATGATTGCATACTGCGCACCGTTCCTTCTTTGAGGCGAGGAAAGTCAGCAAGTGCCCGAAGTTGTTGGATTGTAAAAACATCACTCGGTCTTCAAATCTATATACTGTATTCTCTTAATTCTCGAGAACCTATCGCCCGGTAAAGTACCTTACCGCGCGCCACATCTCCGTCCAAGTGTCTTGGTACCTCCGTGTTTATGGGAATAGGGTTCGGAACATTTGGCCCAACACGCCTCCTTCCTGCAGCCTGTCACCGATAAAATGGATACATCCAAGACTTGAAGGAAGCCTTTTGTTACGGCTCCTGGATACCAAGAGAAAAATGTGAGAGCCAAGAATGATACACGTAGAGGGCAGTGTTGAACAATCCTTATATGACTTAGATCTCACTTGTCATGGTTGCTCGTCTTCTATATCCCCCATTCTTGTCTTTTGCTTGTCTTTTTGCGTAATATCATTCCATTCTTACACAAGTTGTCAGCGCAGGCGCTTTTGCTCATAATTAGCATCTTCACTTGCATATCTACTCTCGTTTCAAGCGCTCTTCAAATCTCCCGTATCCAGCCAGCCTGACGCCGAGGAGTTCGCATAATTACAATAGCAACCATGAAGTCTCTTCAACTCTCATCGTCGTTGCTCTTTCTCTCCACCCTACTCAACTACACAACAGCATCATGCGGCCATAACACTTACCTCCACAAACGTAAGGTTCAATACAAACGCCAGGAAGCCACCAACGAGACAACGGCGATCGTCGAGGTCGGTGCTTTTGGGTATATAGGCCCACTTGGACCGTAAGTCTAAATATTCCTTTCTCCCGTCTTCCCTTGCTTATCCACGTCAACTCTTTCCTCAAACCAAAAGTCAAAACTAACTCTAGATCCTAGAACCAATTGGCAAAATCTTTCTCCAGAAAATGCCGCTTGCTCATCCAGTGCCCAACAATCACCAATCGATGTCACAAATACAAGTACAACCTTGACCACTCCTGGGGAAGTGAGGATTGCCATTCCTGATGTGGAAGAGGCCGAGTTTGAGAATATCGGAACGACGGTGGAGGTTGTTATGGAAGGGAAGGGTGGGACGTTGACGATACCTGGTGGGAAAGAGTGAGTCCTTATTTCCAATCTCAATGTTTAAGGCTAGCATCGGCCTTGATAAGAAATGACTACGAAAAAGTGAAAGCTAATGAGAAGACAGGTTCGAGTTGAAGCAATTCCATTTCCATACTCCAAGCGAGCATACTATCAATGGAGAATACTTCCCACTGGAAATGCATATGGTCCACGAATCTGCTGGTAGGCTTTTAAACTGAAGTATTCCAAGATGAATATTTACATCCAAACAGAAGACCAAACTCTCGCAGTAACATCCGTCCTCTTCACCCTCTCTGTCGCGGCAGAAACTCCCTCTACGCCCCTCATCACGGCACTCACACCCTCACTCGACGCTAGTAAGCCTTCCTTCCCATCCTTTCCCCTCCTCCTCCCCTGTTTTCTCTTCAATACAAAAACCTAACAAACCCCCAGTAACAACCCCCGGCACACTAACCCCCACCACCCCCCTCTCCTTCACCGACCTAATCACCACCATCTCCAGCCAACCCCTACACACCTACAACGGCTCCCTCACCACCCCTCCCTGCGCCGAAGGATTGGAATTCTTCATCACCAGTCAACCGCTAGAAATCGATGTCGCGAGTTATAATAAGTTTAAGGCGGTTTTGGGGTTTAATTCTAGGTTTACGCAGAATCCGGTGGGGGAGGCGAATTTGTTGAGTGCGGGGGCGGCGGGGGTGGCTGCTGCTGCTGGGGCGGCGTTGACTGGTGTTGCTGTTGGGGAGAAAGCTGTTGTTGGAGAGGCAGCCCCAGTGGAAGCGAGTACGGGGGTGGTTGAGGCGGAAGGCCAAGGTGTGAGGGTTGTGAGTGTTAACGGGGCGGCGGTAGGAGGTGCATAAACCTGTTCAGAAATGACTAGTGTCGATCTTGCTGCTTTTGGGTTGCGGGTCTGCTCTAGGTGGATCTAGGGTGAATGTTGAGATGTTGTTGGTTTGTCTGGGGTTTGTGGGGGTAAGGTAGATAGAGGTATAAAGGAAGGTATAGATGGATAATATATGAATCTAGAGCACGTGTGGGATAATTAGATGTTTTATGTTACAGAAGTGAAAATGAGAAGGATGTATCTTGATTCTTAATTCTTGTTTCTCGACTGTTTTCATTCTCGTTTATAGGTCTTTACCCGTCAATACACCGACAACACCAAGAACCCACTCTCCCTCCAATCATTCCCCTCAAACATCTATGTTAATCCAAGACCCGATGGTACCATTGTAAACTTCCTGGGACTGGCAGCTGGTTGATCAGCTATCAATGTCAGCCGCTCAATGTACGTTACTTAAAGTCCATCAGTTATTCAGCAAAGTACATCCTCGGTAACAAGCTAAATGTCAACCAAGGCTTATTTAGAATCCAACCCTTGGGTATAAAGAGCCGACTTTTGTGTTAAGGTTGGAAAAGGAAATCATATTTCAATATAAGACTACTCGTTCTTAATAAGTGAAAAGAGAGGAGAAAATTTTGCTCTAGACGAGCGTCTTATTGCTAGACTACGCTTACTAGTGTCGTAACCCAGGTAAGTGCTCAGCGAATTAGCATTTATTAGACGTTGAGAGGTATCTCTGGAGGCTATTGAGTGTAAAAGGAGGAATAATCTTCACATCTCAACATCCCATTTCGCATGAAAAGTTAGTATCAAACAAGAAACCACATTTACAAAAAGAGGAAGTTCATATCCCAAACGATTGATTTTGCATTCTTATATCCCATCTACCTAAACATCCTTCTCCTCAAAAACTATCCCATTCGAATGCCCAGCATGCTTATCATCCCTTTCATCACTACCATCTCCCTCTATCCTTATCTATACCTCTATCTCCCCTCTAATTATTCGCTTTTGGGCCCTGCGCAGGGGGAGCTGGCTCTGGGGTTGGTGCAGGTGCTGGAGGAGGATTGGCGCGCTCGTTGATTTGAGCATTATTAGATCTGGGAGTTTGAGGACCGTTGTTGTTTCCTGCAGGAGGGGCTGGCTCAGGCGTAGGAGCAGGTGCTGGAGGAGGATTGGCGCGCTGGTTGACTTGAGGCCCGTTGTTGTTTCCTGCAGGAGGGGCTGGCTCAGGCGTTGGGGCAGGTGG
>AIET01000308.1:0-14785 GCA_000292665.1 Helotiales sp. EF0021
ATTATTAAATATTATTAATTAGTTTTTTATTAAAGATTTTATATTAAATATATTCTAGTATATTTATTTATTTAATTAATAATAATATAAGATATTATAATTAATTATATTTTAATTTAAAATTAAAAAGTCTTTTAAAAATTAATTTAAAATTAATTTTAGAATTAATCGAATTAAATTAAATTAAATTAAATATAATATCGAATTAAAATTAAAATTAAGTTTAATTTAACTAATTAATTTAAAATCAATTTATTTAATTTTTCGATGCAATACTACTAGTAGACTATATCGAAATGTTAATAGAACACGCATTTCATATTTATAGCAAAGTCAGGGTGTCTAAGCAACTACGATACAGGCGGCCCTACAGGCCCACTTACTGCATTGCCAGAACCGTCGTGGCCTTGAAAACACGGCTCATCCCCAAAGTCCGACGCAATCTAAGAGCTACTTGCTAGGCCTGTAGAACAGATGTCGAACAGATGATTGGTTGGCATAGTCTTTGAGTACGATAGCTTGAACTAACGGTATTGACGTCCACAATCTCAGCACGCACCCGTCTTCTCATGGCGATGAACACTTCACAGCCTGACACAGGATGCACCGTCGCAGAAGGGCTTGTGCCTTGGATTGCTTCTTCGCTGCGTCGAAGGACGAGATCGGACGGTAGCGCGGACGTAGTCGTCAAGCAGGAACAGGGGCGCCAAGTACAGGTTCCGCCTTGAAGAATATCGGAGACGAAGCCATGGCTTTCCCAAGGGTCGAGAGGCCGACTGATGCATGGTGCGTTCGCGATGGACACTATCGAGAGATATCGATACGATTCCAGAGTCGAGATGACGAGTGCCGAGGCTCGCAACAATTCCGCTTCCGCGCCTTGCGAGCCCACCACAGACAGGTTGGACGTAGTCGCACCCAGACGACCCTGGAACCTGTTGGCTTCATCTTCGCTGACTACGGAACAGTCGCATATACCCAATAGCGTAAAGGAGCAGAGCACTAAGAGCCTGAATATCCAGTATCACGCACGGCGTCACCTTCGAACTATGCGTACGAACTCCGTCCTAGCTTTGTCTTTCTCATCTGCTAGCTTCTCTATCGACTTGAACTATGGCAAGCGTTATTCGGATTGCCTTTTTTTTTTCATGGCCAGTTTGAAATATACGCACGTGTGATAAAGTATACGCAGCTTTAGCCAAGTAGAAGGGCTGTATCGCCTTGGCTACTACAAAAGGGAAACTCTAACCCAGAGAGCGCGCACAGAACGCTGGACACTGGCTGAATTTGGCTTAATATAATTACAGAACGAAAAATCGTCCTGGACTAACTACACTTTCACAGCAGTGACCCGCACCGCATTTTCCCCTAGCTTCCTTGCTGTCACCTCCTCTCTTCCCTTGTTGTGCTGTACCTTGGGCTCTGCGGGCGTCAGGTCGAAGAGCTGTCCTTGAGAATCCTTCACCGCGATGTCGGTAAGCTTGTACCTCTTCTGGTTCAGGTACCAAGCAATGTAGCCACGGAAGAAGTCGTCGACCGAATCCTTCATCTCCGGATAGTCTTTCAACACCTTGCGCACTGTCAGGACGTTTTCCGTAACGTTCTTACAAACCAACTTCAGCGCATCGGAAACGCTGAGCCCGTGCGTGTTGGCAATGTTGCAAACGTAGTTTAACCGCTCGTCTCCAACGACGGATTCCTTGTAGAAGGAAAGAATGTCGTTGGCGTAGCTGATGAACTCGATGAGGTCCTGGATACACGGCATGTACACGTGCAAGTACTCCCTCTCGGGGCACGTCGCCTCCGGGAAGCAAAAGTGCGCATAGGGCTCCGTGTAGCCCGTCTTCTCCCGAAAGTAGCCGGGGAACTTCTTTGCGCCGACCGGCGGGACGACTTTCCCGTCGTAGTCCCGTTCCATGATGCAGCCGCAGATGAACTCGATGGTCGCCTTGGTGTTCATGGCCGCGGCATAGGGTCCCATGTAGGTGCTGTTGTCGAGCAGGAAATGGACCAAGGACTGCAGGATCGGCGACTTTTGCGGTTTGCCGCTCACGAGCCGACATTCAAACTCGTCGAGAGCGTCCCCAAGCTCGTGGACGATGTCGTCGATGAAGAGGACATAGGTGGCGTGGATGCCGTACGCGATTTGGATGTCCTTCTCGGCGAACGGGTAGCACATACCGAGGCCGGTGGACATCCATTTGGCCATGTAGACGGCCTTTGCCGTAAGGTGAGAAGGCCAGTTGGGCTGCCTGGCAAAGTAGGCCATGACCGGTTCTTCGAGGGAGAAGTCGTACTCGGAAGGCGGCATGTGAAAGTCGACATCCGCGAGGAATTTCGACAGGATCTTGCCGTATTCTTCCTTCGAGACATCTCCCAGCGTGGAGAGCGGGGACATGGCGGAATCGTGGCGGGAATGGGACATGGTGAAGTACTACTGCGGAAAGTTGCGATGGTTTGTACCGAGAGGCTGAAAAGGCACCTCCATCAGTTTATGTCTTTTCTGTGCACTCACGATTCAATTCTACACGGGCTATGAGACACTGCTTGCAACATCGTTGTGATGTAGAACATTCAGAACATTCAGACATGTTTTGCGTAACTACTGTGATGAATTCGTTGCGAGCCGAACGATGTTGCGAGCATTCAGAACATTCAGATATGTTTTGCGAGACGAACGTGACGAAAACGTTGCGAACCGCTTGAATAGAGGTCAAGGGCACGGGAGTCGACGGAGGCCAAGTCCATCGACTGGACCGTCTCCGGAGCCCGTTTCAATTAAGTCATAATCTCCCGAAGCCGTCCCAATAAACAGCGCGATCCCAATCGGCACCGCACACTCACCTTACCACAACGTCCCTACGCCTCTATCATCACGACTCGTATGTGCCCATGGCCTGCAACCGTCTTGGAACAGGGCAGGGCGCGAGCGAGAGCGTCGAAGTACGGTGCCGAGTGAATCGCACGTAAAGAAAACAGATGCTACCTGACTCGGCAAGGGCTTTTCGGCCACTGTTGTTGCCTGCCTCTATCGGTTGGTCTGTTGACACGGCTCATGGCGGTGCGATACGAAGAGCGCAACGTCTTGGCAGGGACGGTGGAGTATCGATGCGAGGCTGGCCTGACGCGCTTAGTTCCCAATGGAGGTACGAGACATCAACTATGTGTCGTTCGAACTTACCTAAGCGCATCCCTTGTTCTCCATCCCGCTGATCGACGTACGACCATGTGTTCCCGTCATGCTACGGACCGAGCTGGTCGCCACTACCATGATTGGCTCGCTTACCCGGCAGTCCAACCGTGCCTTGTGGTTACGCTGCAAGGGGGGCGACATTCGAATCCCTGCTAGTGTTATACGAATACTTAACCGCTTGTACCTCTGTAGTGTCGGAATGTAGGCGTGGGAAGGCTTTGGCTTGAGGGGCTGCGACTACGGTCTATGGCGTTTGTAGTGGCGTTTTGTCGTGTCATTATTACACAACACTGTAATTTCTACTAACATGCTCACGTACTTGGCTCTATCTACCACGATTCCGTAACAACACACAAAAACATTGCATGCAAAACTGCTTTTGAAAACCTTCTGAGCGTCGGAAAGAAGTTTTTAGAAGGGTATATATGTGAAGTTATTAGGCGTTGAAATCACTGGGCAAAGATAATTCCCTGCTAGTGCTATACGAATATTTAACCGCTGTACCTCCGTAGTCCGTCTACACTAGTCCGCGTGCTTTACCATGTCCTCTCCGGCGATTGTGAACTTCACCCTCAAGCCTCCCTTTGGCCTCAGCGTCAAATAGTTCTCTAGAACCAGTTTTTCTTCCACGGCCTCGAATGTATACTTCCTCACGATGTCCACGAGAAGCGACTTGAACTCTAGCATCGCCAGCCCTTTTCCGATGCACACTCTGGGCCCGCTACTGAAGGCCTGGAACGCGTACGGGGAAGCTGATTCCGGCGGGAGCGAGTCCCAACGGTCTGGTTCGAACGTTGCGGCAGAAGAGCCCCAGATGTCAGGGTGGGATTGAGATACTTGGGGCGAGACGATGACGTTGGTCCCTGCTGGAATGTAGGTGTTTTCGATGGTCACCGCTTCCGCTGCTTGACGCCATATCATGACGGCTGTGGACCGTTAGCAACGCGTCCAACGAGAGGAACCAGGAGTGGTACCGGGAGCATAGACGCGCAGAACTTCGCGGCAGAAGTTGTTGAGATAGCGGAGCCCTTCAACCTGTGTGTAGTCTGGGTCACCGCACCTGGGAAGGGTCATGATCTCGTTTCGAAGTCTTGTTTGGATATCAGGACGGGTAGACAGGACGTGGACCGCCCAGGTGAGTGTGGTTGCCGACGTTTCATGACCTAGAAGCGCTTAGCTGCGTACGTGTAGACGATAACGTGGATACTACCTGCGGACATGAAATTCAAGAGCTAACACTATCAGTGGAAAGAATCAGTAAGCGGGATGGAGACGTACATAGCCGAGGAGCTCCTCTTCGGTCCATGGCTGCTGGCGCGAGGGAGGCGCTTCGAGCAAGTACGTGAGGACGTCGCGGCTGATTGGCAAAGACGAATTCTTCGCGGCCGTCTTCGTCGTGGCCATTTCCTTCTGCCGCAATCGAATCTGCTGCCGGAGGATGCGTTTAACCTCGTCGTTCGCCGCGACGAAGGATCGGTTCGCTTCGAGCGGAAGCCAACTCCGCAAGGGAATGTACGTGTTGACGGCGGTGATAACGGCGCTGAGCGAGGACTGGTTGAAGATGAGGTCGTAGCATTCGTGGAACGACGGTTTCGCGGTGAAGCTGTCGAGCTCTTTTCCCAGGGTGATGAGGCCGATGATGTCGAGGGTGGCTTTCGAAAACAACGAGACGACTGGTCACAGTTAGCGACAACGCACGCCTTTTTGCAGCGCAGCGCGTACCCTCCACCACGGCAGACGTTTCGGCGCCGATACGCTGGTCGATCGTCTTGGTGAGGCATTTGCCGTGCCACTGCACGACCGGTAGCAGTTTTTTCATGTTGGGCGTGGAAAAGATGCCTGGAGAGATGAGCGACGAGACCAGAACGATTCGGAGAGCGTACCGTTCAACATCTTTCTCTGCTTCCTGTGCTCTTCGCCCTCTGCAAACACCAGGCCCATCCCCGTCACCTCGCCCACGATTCTGGCGAAGAAGGGCGGCTTGACGAACGAGTAGCATTTCGTCGACAACACTTCTTGATGCGCCCGCAAGCTGCTCACCAAAAGGGTCTCCGTATTAGCAAAGGAGATGTACCGGATGAAGGGCGCCGTGGGCCACTGGCGGCTCCACGAGAGGTACAGCTCATAAGGTCCGTTGGCGCGAAACTGGTTGAGGGTGTGGCCGATGAAAAAGTGGTGGTTTTTTGGTCCTGGCATGTAGCGCAGGGAGGAGACGTAGAAGGGAAAGATCAAGGTGTAGTACAGTTTGATGGATGCGTACTGAAGGGAGAATAGGACGAGATAAGAGCAAAGGATGTTGTACATCGACGGGACACCATGCATGAGCAGGAGCGTAGAGAGCTCGGCCAGCGAGAGGGCTGCACACGTTTGTAGATACATGGTGAATACTGTTGGCGAGCTCTTGCGATGCCCACAGTCGACACTTTGATATAACGTCCGACTCTGGCACACGTCCATGCTACGACGCGCCTCGGAAGAAGGATCGTCTGGCCTATCCAACGTTTGAGTTGGAGCGGCGGACATTTCTCCGTCTGTTTGGGGTTCGAGGTCCGATGTGAATGGGGTGCTACGTCGCATGAACGCGGCTGCTGATACTTTCGCAAGATCCGATTCAGCTGGGAACGCTTGGGGGTCTTCTTCCACGTCGGCTTGCCAACCCAAAGCGTGTTTCCATTTGGTAATAGGGGAGTCGTATTTCGTGTAGGGTACAGATTGAACATATTTCAACATCCGAGAACGTGTCTCCGTGTATTCGTTCATGGTCGAGTAATACTGGGATCGTTGGCTGACCACCGAGTACGTCTACAGAACCCTGTTTAAGGAGATGAAACAGCGGCCTCTCATAGGCTGGTTCGCAACGAGTCCGGGACTAGACCACCTGTCATGCCAATACCCTTCTACACTTTATAAACAGGCGACGTCTGTTCAATGTTTGCCATCCGTTCACATCCTTACTTCTCATCCATCCATATCATCATGTTCGACAAGATGCGTTTCCTGGAGCGCAAGCGTACGGTCAACGATTCCAGCGATGACGCCGAGGCATCTCGCGCGGCGTCTGTCTCCTCGTCCCGAAAGCTTCAGCTGTCCAACAAGATGATCGATCGCGCATGTGCCTACAGCGGTCTTCTCTACACCACCTTCTCCTTCGTCTTTTTCATCGCCTCGGGAAACTTCCCTCCGGCCGCGCCCTCCCTCGCGGCCCAGCAAGTCGTGCAGCATTACAAGGACCACAACGTGGGCTACAAAGTGGGCGCGTCCTTCTTCGTTCTCGCCGGCGCCTTCTACGGTTCGTTCACGGCGGCCATGTCGCAGCAGATGAAGCGCATACCCGGCGTGGGTCACACCCTCATCTCGGCGCAAGAGGTGTCCGGCGCCTGGGCCTGCATCACCTTTTCCGTGCCCGCCATCTTCTTCGCGACGACCGTCTATCGGCTGGACCGACCGGCAGAGATCACGCAAGCGCTGAACGACCTGAGCTGGGTGATGACGTTCATGCCCTTTGCGCCGTTCATCGTGCAAAACTGGGCCTTTGCTTCCGCGGTGTTCATGGACCAACGACCGAAACCGTTGTTTCCCATGTTTGTCGGGTGGGTCAACCTCGCGTCGCCCATCCTCTTGGGATCGGGCATCGCGATGCATTGCGTGGAGAGCGGACCCCTGGCGTGGAATGGGGCGTTGACGTTCTGGTTGACCGCCGTGGTGTTTGGGATTCAGAGCATTGTCAATATCGTATGGACCGTCAAGGCGATTGAGACGGAGTTGGAGTAGGCAACCGCGCTAGCGTATGCGAATCAGCCACCTTTGTATGTAACACCAAATCAACAGTACTATCGTTAGACGATCCCCTCACAGATTGAAAACACGTGTTCTATCTTTGGGCGCTTAAACCAGCTCTTAGCGTTCCAGTAATATAATTCAGACTAGATCACGTAGATTCGAATAATACAAACACCTTACTCTCGATTCTACTACCTTTCTTCCCCGGTGTGTGTTTGTCTTTTCGTTGTGGATACGCACGCATTCGTCGCGCAAGAAATAAGCCTTGACAGGCCTGTACCCTTGTCGCGCGAGAAATAAGCTTAATAGGCCTGCAGCCTCATCGCGCGACATAGACTACGAATGGGTAATTATTTGGGCCTGTACGAAGTACGTGGTGTCGAGCACTGGATAGGTGTAGTGCTCGGGAACGATCTATGCGATTGTGAAGAAACCCACGCATCTTAGAGTTTCCTAGATCGCTTTTATCTTGGCTTTTGTCGCTGGTACCCCCGTCCACGAGCATCGGAAACTAGCGTTGTTGCTGTTTTGTAAGTCTGACAGACTAGAATTGTTTCGCTAAGTGTGATGCGAGGACGGGTTGAACTAATCTAGCGTTCCCGCCGTTTAGTAAGTTCTAGCGTTCCCGCCGTCCTTGTTGCCTTTCACCTGGTACAAGGGCCTGGTGTAATCGCCATACAAAGCGTGGGTGGTGTTGTGCGCGGTAATGCATGGCGTGCCGCCGGAGGCATAGAGGTCGCAAGGACCACTTACAGCGGACACAATAGAGCCTGCAGCTGCAAGGGCGAGAGCGAGCATGTCTGAGGTTGCGTGAGAAAAGTCAAGTGGGGTGATGTGATGTGATGTGATGTGAGGCCAGGTAATCCGCTCTATTAGGGAAGGAGTAATAAATGAATTGAAGTGAATAATGGCTTGGTTGGGAGAAAAGCTTGATTGAATGAACAGCAGCCTCAAAGGCTTTTAAGTCTCGTATCACGTTCCAATCTCTACACATCTCTTCTTAATCGTTCATCCCCTTAAATACTCTCATTTTCCTTGTAATTCTTCCCCTTCATATATCCGAGGAAAGCAACTTGCACGTATGATGGGCTGAATAGCAAGGCATGAATCTCCTCCAATGCTTGATTGAAGTCGGGGTGGTACGGGCTAAATGATCTTCGGCAGGGTACAGCTTGGACGGGACTGCAGAGCTTAATGGTTCTTCTAGACTCAGTTGTAGAGAAGCCCGATGCGAGTCTACCGGGGTGCTCTATGTTTCAGTACGATTTCTTAAATGTGGAACAAAACAACTAGGTAGTTGTACGAGGACGATCGATGTGTGCCAATGAGCAGCACACAAAGAGATAAAGTACAGCGGCGCATCCTGATTTTCACGCCAATCATGCGGAGCTTCACACTGCCATCAATTGCCGAAATGGGTCAAGCCTTTATCACTCTGTATCCCTCTAACTGTTCCTTGCCTTAGCGGCATCAGATTGTCACCGAGACTTTGATTTGCCCCATCATCCCAGCGCCCAGCCAGGCGACTTTGAATTTACCTATCCTGTCTTCACTTCTCGACTAAGTTTGCTGCCTCTCCCTCTTCTCTCCGCTACGACACTCAATTGACCAGCTCAGATCGCAGAGAGTCAGCAGCTTGCGTTGTCAAAGTCGGATTCAACGTCAAAAGCTTCAGGGCTGTACGTCCTATTAGTTGTGCGTTGCGTCAAGTCAAAAGTCGCGTTCTCGACCTTCATCGCAGCATCCTGTGAGTACCTCCTACACCAACATTTACTTCTCCCCAACAGTCCATCCGTTCCCCCGTTCTCAAATTACCGTTTTGCATGTTCGCATGCATCTGCGCGAAACCGCATATTTCCTGCCGTATATTCTGCGGACTGTCGAGTAGTCACAATTCGAAGGGATCCAGCTCCTCGGCATCGCTGTTGAGTGCGACAGCATCTTTGAATGGGCACTTCGAACTGTCAGATTGCACACTCCACGCTAAAGTTTATAAATAGCACGGCGGTTGTTCTGGGCTTCTTATCTGTCTACGAGAGTATTCAACGAGGGTGCGCGGAGACAATGTCCGGGTGCAATGCTAATCATTCTAGCAGAAACTCCGCCGAAGGCCTGTAGATGGCTTTTTAGAAACACTTGAGTGCTCCCCTGAATTCAACAACATGGTCCGCTCATTACTTGGAACGTTTTTCCTCCCTACGAGAGCACGCGGTGCTACGACCGCAGAATCTCCTGCGACACCAGTCTGGGTGAACAAGAAAGTCACTCCCCTGCTCCAAACCCTCTCCCGCCGAGCATGTCTCCACCCCATACACACGATTGTCATCGTTGCAGTTCTGGCCAGCACGACGTACATTGGTCTCCTCGAAGGTAGCCTGTTTGAATCTGCTACTGTTGGAAAGGCGGACTGGGTATCATTGAATGAAGGAAGCAGACAATTGAGGGTAGGTGCTGAAACTGGTTGGAAATGGCGAACTTCAGAAGCAGAAGCCCCCTTCTCGAAGGATGTGGATTACCTGGCTCTCCTTACATTTGTCTTTCCGGATTCTTTAGCCGCTTCTTCTCCACAGAGCGCACCAGTTTCGCATACCGTCGCTCTCCCACAGAATCTTTCGGTTACAGAACTACCCTCGACTTCGAATCCGCTCTCTGCAATCTCCCAGGATACAGCTCTTGCATACTCCGTACCGTACGACCAAGCTGCTGAGTTCCTCGCCAGAGCTCAAGAGCTCCCGAACGCAATCACATTACCAAAAAATGAAAGTGCTCTCCATGGTTACGAAGCAGAGCCTGTCAAGGAGGAGAAAATGTGGATTATGAAGGCCGCAAAAGCTTCTGCTACCAAGAGCAGCGTGAGAAACTGGGCTTCAAATGCCTGGACCGAGTTTGTGGACCTCATTAATAACGCCGAAACTTTGGATATCATTATCATGGTTTTGGGATATATCTCTATGCACTTGACATTTGTGTCACTTTGCGTCTCTATGCGCCGTATGGGGTCGAACTTTTGGTTATTCGTAACAACTCTGTTTTCTTCGGTCTTCGGTTTCCTTTTCGGTCTGATCGTCACAACTAGAATGGGCGTCCCACTGAATATGGTTCTCCTTTCCGAAGGCCTTCCATTCTTGGTTGTCACTATTGGATTTGAGAAGGCTATTGTCTTGACTAAGGCTGTCCTCTCGGCGTCTCTTGAGACGAGAAGACCTCAAACACAAGGCAGCCCGGAACTTGCAGGAGCCGATCAAAAATTCGGTGTCTCACGAACCTCTATTCAGTACGCTGTTCAGGTGGCCATTAACGAGAAGGGTTACGAAATTGTCAGAGATTACGTTATTGAAATTTGTATCTTGGTAGCTGGAGCTGCATCTGGTGTACAAGGTGGACTACAACAGTTCTGCTTCCTTGCTGCTTGGATCTTGGTCTTCGACTGTATCCTGCTCTTTACATTCTACACAGCAATTTTGAGCATCAAACTCGAAATCAACAGAATCAAGCGCCATGTTGCCCTTCGCCAAGCTTTGGAGGATGACGGATTTAACCACCGAATTGCTGAGAACGTTGCTCAAAGCGATAAGTGGCCCAAAACCGACAAGTCTGGGAATAACGAGACAAACATCTTTGGCCGCAAGGTCCGGGACAGCAGCGTTCCAAAGTTCAAGGTTCTCATGGTCTCTGGATTCGTCATTGTCAACATTCTCAATCTCTGCACGATTCATTTCCGAGGCGGCAAAATCAATGCACAAGTCCCAACTGTAACCGGACTTTCTAGGCAAGCATTCGGCAATGTTATGACTCCACGGCCGATGGACCCGTTCAAGGTTGCGTCGAAAGGTCTTGATGCTATCTTTGAAATGGCAATGTCTGAAGATAAATCAACCATTGTCACAATTCTCCCTCCTATCAAGTACGAGCTGGAATATCCTTCAGTCCACTACGGAAACATGGCCACCCGTGCTCCTCTCAAAACACAAAATTCCGAGGATAGCGAATACGGTCGTGTCGTTAATAGTCTCTTGAAGAGTCTCGAAGACCCAATCCTCTCTAAGTAGATCGTTTTCGCCCTCGCCCTCAGTGTAATTCTGAACGGTTATCTTTTCAACGCTGCCAGGTGGAGCATCAAAGAGTCAATTCAGATGCCTCCCCACCATGCTGTCGATCCTGCCGAACTTCAACGCGCAGAGCGTTTCAACGATGCTGCCACCGCCCAGCCTCCAAGGCTTCCAGCTATTAGCAATGGTGCAGAAGATGCGATTCTACCTCCGACACCAGCCTATACGGATGACGATGAAGACGGGTTGATCATGCGAAGACGCCAGGCAGAACCAGTTGCAGCTATTCAGCCAGCTACCTCGTCAGCTCTCCAGCCAGCTCTCCGACGAACACAGGCCCAAATGGAGCAGATGTTAAAAGAGAAGCGTGCTCCCGAAATGACCGACAGAGAACTGGTGGAGCTGTCGCTACAAGGCAAAATTGCTGGCTACGCTCTGGAGAAGACTCTTGGTGATACAACCCGTGCAGTAAAGATTAGAAGATCAATAATCTCTCGTACCCTTGCTACTACGGAAACCACAAGCCTTCTTGAGAGCTCTCTGCTTCCCTATGAACACTATGACTTCGATCGTGTTCTAGGCGCATGCTGCGAGAA
Source organism: Helotiales sp. EF0021 (assembly GCA_000292665.1). Taxonomy (NCBI): domain Eukaryota; kingdom Fungi; phylum Ascomycota; class Leotiomycetes; order Helotiales; species Helotiales sp. EF0021. The sequence continues at coordinate 11,619 of AIET01000308.1, forward strand.
TGTTGTTGGCTACCTCCCTCTTCCCCTCGGTGTTGCTGGTCCCATCGTCATCGACGGTCAAAGCTTCTTCATTCCTATGGCCACCACTGAAGGTGTTTTAGTTGCAAGCACAAGCAGAGGATCTAAAGCAATTAACGCTGGAGGCGGTGCAACTACCGTACTGATTGGCGATGGAATGACCCGTGGTCCTTGTGTCTCTTTTGAAAGTCTTGCTCGTGCAGGTGCTGCCAAAGTTTGGCTTGACTCAAAGGCTGGCCAAAAGACCATGACTGATGCTTTCAACTCCACCAGTAGATTCGCCCGACTCCAATCGATCAAGACTGCTCTTGCAGGTACCTACTTATATCCTCGATTCAAGACCACCACTGGAGACGCTATGGGAATGAATATGATCTCAAAGGGTGTTGAGCATGCTCTAAGTGTTATGGCCACTGAGGCCGGCTTTGACGACATGGAAATCATTTCAGTCTCAGGAAACATGTGCACGGACAAGAAGGCCGCAGCTATCAACTGGATTGATGGCAGAGGCAAGAGTGTGGTTGCAGAGGCTATTATCCCAGGAGATGTTGTTCGCAAGGTCTTGAAGTCTGACGTCGATGACTTGGTGGAATTGAACATCGCCAAGAATCTTGTTGGTAGTGCTCTGGCAGGAGCCATGGGGGGTTTCAACGCCCATGCTGCCAATATCGTCGCTGCTATCTTTTTGGCTACCGGCCAAGATCCTGCTCAGGTGGTTGAGAGCGCCAGTTGTATCACCTTGATGAAAAAGTAAGTCACTGCTCCAGTTTTTCGTTGTAACCCTGCTAACCATATACCAGTCTTCATGGTGATCTTCAGATCAGTGTCTCCATGCCTTCCATTGAAGTCGGTACCCTAGGCGGAGGCACTATTCTTGAACCACAAGCGGCGATGCTAGATATGCTAGGTGTCCGAGGCTCACATCCCACTACCCCAGGTGACAACGCTCGCAAACTTGCCCGCATTATCGCCGCTACCGTTCTCGCAGGAGAGCTGTCACTCTGCAATGCCCTCAGAGCCGGTCATCTCATCAAAAGTCACATGGCGCACAATAGAAGTGTACCTGTGACACGAACAAACACACCCGCGGCGGCCGATGCACAAACACCCGTCACATCAGCAATCTCCTCCATGCAGGAGAGAGCAGGATTGATCATGTCACCCACAGCTACCCAGAGAGCTGCTGAGGTGAAGAGATAGTACCTAGAATTGTACAGAAAGACAAAAAAGATGCATTGGCATTCCATTGGAGTTAAGGGTGAGGCATTCACAACAGCGATATTGTGCTAGGGTTTGAGCAGCCCATAATTTGTGCTCTCACCTACACGGACAATATGAGCGCACCACCCCCAGGCGAAGCAAGCCCAAATTCAGTGGGTGCCTCTATCTACGTTAGTCAGCCAGCTCGTTGAAAGGGTGGATCTGAGAATAATCTTCGATTAAGAGGACGGTCCAATAACAATCGCTCAAACAACTCTATTGTGCAATAAGTCTGTTGTGTCTTTTGATCTATATCATGTGAAAACTCACTGACCGTTAAAAAATTCTTAGGCGAGCGTATAATTGGAGGGCTGGACAGTTCTGGGTCATCCCGGTGTTGACGACCCCTTTACCACCTCGCTTAATTTAAGTGCCTGCGCTTGACCACACCACTCGCCTAACTTGACCACCCTTGGCGCCACCTGACCCACTCATCTACCACCGATCACCTGACCATCATCATTCGGCTGTTAGGTTCCACCACACGCATTGCACACACGCAGTATACTTCATGATCTTATTCCGAAAAGGCTGAGTCCTGCCGATGGGAATCGGGTTTGTGTTTGAATTATTAATGAAATAGAGCCAATCCCCCTCCAATACAGGACACGGTAACATGGCGTTGTGTGCTCACCAATATTGGCTTCGTGTGCATCATGGCGAAACCGGTGTCGGATTGCAACATACGGATCGACTTCACCATATATCGACCTCGCTTCCCGATCCTGCAAACCAACGCCCGTCTCTACTTTATTTCTTTGGGAAGCAGTTTAAAACACGAGTATTGAGAGCTCTGTATCCCGGTAAAACCAGAGCAAATTGTCGACAGTACGGCATCCCAAACATCTGCCTCAATTCAGCCACCCAAAATGACGAACATCCCATTCTCATCGCGGATAGCTGTCCTGTCCAAGTTCCGTTCGGCGGCTACCTAAGCGAGGCGGCCAGGAAAAACATCGACGTTCCGACATCTCGAACCCGCTCCCGCGGCCTCTCGACACCTACTCTTAAGTAATTCGCACTCGAGTCGTACGCGCCTTACCCTCTCTTCCCTCCTGCATTGTAAAAAGCCGAGTATGTCTATTCTGTAGTACTAATTACATAGTGTTATATAATAGCCCCGCGATACCTAAGTACTACTTCCTTTCTTTAACGCTAAATAAGGCCTTATTTAAAAGTAATCTGTACTCGAGAAGTATACTCCTTACTCTTTATCTCCTTTTATATTGTAAAAGAACTAAGTAGTTCTATTTTATAGCTCTAATTACGTAGTATTATATAATAGCTTACAATACTTAAGTATTACATTTCTTATTTATATTATAGGTTAAGTAGTTTAATAATCGAATAAGAAGCGTTTGTATTATAAGGAAAATAAAACTAAAGAAAGAAAAAGAAAAGAATTCTCTTTTTTATATAAAAGTAAATAAATACAAGTTGCTTTAGAAACTAAGTAGTTTATAGTATTATAAATATTCTTAATACTAAAAGTCTTTGTTCGAGTCTTAATCTATTACATTACTTCTCTTCTTATTAAGTAGGCCTTAGATTCTTTATATAAGCTAAGTAAGTATTTAAAGTAGTAGTCTTCTTTAAGTTTATTAACGACTTTTAAGTTAAATCTATATACTCTATCTATTTTATAAGATATTTCTTATACTAGCTATAACTTTATTATATAACTCTTTCTACTAAAATATTCTTAACTCTATACTTAAGCTTATTATTTATAAACTTTAGTAAAGGCTACTTATTTATTATATATTAAAAAGATAAGAAATCTATTACTATTAAATAAAGAAGTTATATTTAAAATATATTATAAATACTTAGTAGTATATTTAATTTATATAAATATAATTTAACTACTTTAGTAATTATATATTTAG